>JAECUM010009799.1:0-64023 GCA_016617855.1 Megalonaias nervosa | reverse complement strand
GATAACTATGAAAAAAATGTTGTCCTTTGTAGAGCTTCTCATAGTGACCGTCTGCTTTGTTAAGACAAGTATAGAATTCATGTGCTTTGTAAACCTTCCATAGTCTTTCTCTGCTTCGTAGAGCCATAGCGTTCCTATGCTTTGGAAAGCCTGGCACAGCGTTCCTGTGCTTTATAAATATTTCAATAGTGTTTATATGCTGTTGTAAAACCTTGCATTGTGTTCATTTGCTTTGTAAAGCCTAGCGTATTCTTCCTGTGCTTTGCGAAATCTTGCATAGTGTTCCTGTGCATTGTAAAGCCTCGCATAGGTTTCCTCTACAATGATAATATTACCACTTGCAGACTTACTAATAATAATGCAAGTCATTATTATAGACCAAATTTCTGCCACAAATGTCAAAATATACGAACGTTTTACTTGATCACAGAAATGTGCTTACGTCCTGTTAAGTTGGAACACTCTACAAAAGTTGACTGTATCAGTAGCATCAAAATATGAAAAGTATTTGGACAGTGTTTAATTATTCAGCTGGAGGCATGGGACCAACATCAACAAGAGGAACCCGGGAGGCTGTAAACATTATACGGAAAATGACTTTCACTTTCGTCAACCCGAACTCCTTTACAATATTATCTCTCCACTGCAGTAGAAACACACTTCATTGTCATTACAGTCAGTGTGATGCTTCAGAGTATCTAAAAGACGGCCCACCTAAAAAAACAAACAAAACAAACGCAAAACGAAAGGATAACAAAACATAAAAACCTAACTTATCATCGAAATACACAATATATATTTTCTAGTACTGTTAGTTTACACTTTCATTACATTTGTAATATTCTTTCTGTAATGTCCTTTTCACTTCACTCTCTTGTCCTTTATGGTCATTTTTGGTTACAATTCAGTCACTTTGATTGGTTTATTTTAGTACCGTCGAATCCGCGTTCATTTCTGTTCTTTGACTAGTCACGTGCTCATTTACCATGCCCTTTTCAGATCCCTAACCTAGGACCCAGTTATAAGATTATAAATCAATTCTACGTTCAAATTTATCCGTTAAGAGAGAATACATTCGCTGCTGATTTCATTGTTTAAAAAAACAAATACTATGGCGTCCTTCAGCGGCATCATGTTGGTACAGTCGGAAAGCTATGAATCTTAACAGCAGAGAGGGTGAACCCTACATTTCTTTTTTACGGAAGGTCTGTTAGCAAAATTAAAGGTTCCTACGAAGGGCTAAAAAAATAAGGTCAATAACGTCAAACCGAAGCCTCTAAGCAAACGCATTTCCATACGGCGGGAAACAGACCGCAATAACGAAATCGTGTGGGTTAGCTCATCGCTGTTACTCGTTCGTTGACGTATTTATTTTCAAATTTTAGGGCGTGTTTGTTTGCTTGATGCCCACTCAATTTTTGTCGTTCACCCTCTCTGCTGCTGTAATTAAACCATTATTATATCAGTAATGATCGGTGAAGCTCACTCAGCTACACTAGCTCGAGAGCGACTAGAGGCAATCAAGAAATATCTACCTGTTAGAGATTCTGTCAAACAAAAATTACAATCGCGTCAGGAGTCTCAGGTGGAATTTGCAGAATCCGCAGAAGAATCATTCAAACCTGTTACAGAGAGTACTAAAAGTCTTCTTCCCGCGTTGCAGAAAACCGCTGAAGCAACTAATAAAATAGCAGAGCGAACTAAGAAAACAAAGAAGATTTTACGAAAGCTTCCGGCTAAAATTGCTGCTGCTCAACCAGTACAAGAAATTGCCTGAGGATAGGAACCAAGCGGAGGGTGATACACCAGAACTAGAATCAAAAGCAAGAGCCAAGATTAATCTGGTTGATAAATTTACTAAAAAAGCTATTGATAATATCAGGCAAATTAAAAATTTACAAAATTTAGCTGTGACTGCTGTGAAAAGTTATGATGTACGAGGACAAGTTTTAAAACTATTAGTACACTGATGGTTCCGTAAGTATGAATGGATATACCGCATATACTACAACGTTGATCAAGCTCGAAATAGTTATACAAAATATATTGCATTTATTCATGAAGTAGATAGATATATTGAATGGATGCAACTACCACCGGAGCGACGACAACAAATACTACAACAACAAAAACAAAAACAACCACCACAACAAAAAAGTACAGCCAGTCCAGTAGCCGAGGAGGAAAAATTCCATGATGCCCCAGCGTAAGTGGAAGTGGTATAGGTACGAGGGGAAGTGGCTTTATTACTTGTCCCGATAACGTTCTCGCGGACGTAGACAGATTTGAAGTTCTCATTGGTGGAAAACGAGCCGGTAATAACTTCCCGGAAATCATGAACGAGATAATGTCAATTTGTCAACGATTATTTACAGGCGGTATCATGGATATTAATGTTTACGGTGAAATCATAGATGAAATTCCCGACAATTACTTCAGTGATTAAGCAGTTAGATATAATTATTATAATAAGATGATCATACATAATACTCAACGTGGACCAACCATGGTCAGGGTGGTACATTCGCGATTACCTACATATAAAGCGATCTAAGGGGATGGGTTCGGCGATATTGTTCAGGGTTTATTTAGAAGGATAGCCCTTAAAGCAATACCGATTGCAAAGCAACTGGGAATGAAAGCTATCGACGTTGTTCGTGAAAAGGGTATTGGTGGTGTTGGTGATGTTGCCAGTAAATCATTTTCAGCAATCAAGGATAGACTAGAGCAATTAATATGACGAAATCTCAGCCAGTACAATTACCCAGCACTGAAGTGATGCCTGCAAACGTTTGTAAACTAATAAATCAAGCTACAAATCCAAAATTAGCAGAGTTAGCTGGTGTACCCATGTCAGAAAAAAGTATAAAAAATATAGCCTTAAGTTTAACAGCTGGAAGTGGTTTTCGTGTTAGACAATAACAAATATAATAAAGATGTTTAAACGTGTATCTGATCCCGCATTTGACATGGATGTGCCAGTTCTCAAAGATGAATCGACACGTGATTATTAGTATTATTCTTATGACGCACGACAGCCAAATCAGCGTGGGCAATTTGAGCTACAAGTTCAGGACACAAGCAGATATTTCTTACTTGTTGAACGTTTATTGAAGTAGAAGGTGAGATCTTAAAAACAGATAATACAGAAATTGCAGCTGATTTTAGCGTTGGTTTTGTTAATAATGGCATCATGGCGCTGTTCGACAGTGCTACATATATCATCGACGGAAAATCCATTGAATCGATTAAGAAGGACGTAGATGTTGCTACAACGATATTGGGTCTGGCAAGATACAGCGACGATTATCCAAGATCAGCTGGTCCGTCTATGATGTTTACCAAGGATACTTTTGGCCATCCTAACTACAGACCATATCATATAAGACGACCAAGAAACAATGCCGACAGCGCTGACGCTGATGTGTGGCCTCTGGTTCATGGTTCTAATCCAGAAATTAATTTAAGATTCACAGCTGAAAGATGAAAACAGAAGATTTTTAAGTGCGATTCCACTGTCACACATCTTCGGATTTTGCAGAAATGTCAGAAAGGTTATTTTCGGAGCCAAGACACGGTAGTACTTGTACGAAAGGCTACAGATGATGATGCAATATGGCGCCCTATCAGTGATGTAGGTAAAGTAATGCTAACAAAACTTTCATTGTGGATGCCAGTAATGCCTCCATCAATACCTGAAGAAGAACGTTTACTCTCTTTTATGAGTCAAGGTGGTAAATCGATGCCATCATGGTTGACGATGACACAGATAGTGTTCAAAGTACAATTAATGGTTTATTCACATGGCAGATAGCATCACAGCAAGGTGTCTTTGCACCGCGACATATATTTGTTGCTTTCCAAGATGCTGTACGAGCAAATTCACAAACACATAGAATAATGATATTTGACAAACTCGGTGTTTCTGAGGTTTCACTAAGAATAAATGGACATCAGGAACCATCTGAGGATATATTATTAAATTTTGATCAAAATCATGTAGCACGTGCATATCATCGTTTAATGTCATTTATGGGACGTGATCAAAATGTTGATTCTGGATTATAAATATCACAGCTAGATTTTACAACTCTGTATCCGATCTATTATTTTTCGCTGGAACACTTGGATTTATTTAGACAATCTGTCGTTGATATACACTTTCGAACTCGTGTGACAAGAGGAGCTATTGCTAATTATAGAGCAATCGCCGTTATGCTCAGCGATAAAACAATGTTACTCGAAGGTGTTGTTGGCCGCATGAGAGTCATTGATCCGCCAGTAGAAAACATGTAATTAGATCACGAGTAAAATTATAAATGTCATATCATCATGTTAGTGTCAGTCTGACTCCTGGTCTGATTAAAAATCTACAATCAGCTGTTGCAAAAGCAGCTGCACTTGGTACTGTTGGAACTGCTCCTGGAATGGCACTTAAGAAAGCAACAGGAAAAGGAATCGAAAAGAGGAAAGGGTCTAAGTCTGCCAGGAGCTCGGTATGGAAAGGGTTCAAGACTGACAGGGACACTTCGTTTATTCTCCCTATGTCCAATTTTGATTTACTCGATGTTGCTAAAAAACTAAACATAAACAATTTCAGAGGTGTTTTTATGCGTGATCAGTTACCATCAAATCCAAGAACGATTGAAACTGGTATCATTAATCTCGATAAAAAATCTGGTCCTGGTATTCACTGGGTTGCATACGCGATTGATCCACGTGGAATTATTTAGTTCGATTCGTACGGACTGGATGCACCAAAGAAAATTTTAAAATATGTTAATGATGTCAATGCACCAATCTGGTATTCAACGTTACCAACACAAAAAATAACCGACCCACCAATATGTGGCCGTGAAGTACTTACTGTACTGGACGCTGTATCAAAATCTTCTAATGCACCTCATAAAGCTGTACATGAATAGACGAGTTCTGTTTTAAATAATCGTTAATCGTATAAGGGTAGATATTTACGGAAGATCAACTAAAGCTAAAAAACCCAACAAACACCAGATGAAGATTTACTCAAGCGAGTAACAAAACAGATAAATGATGAATTATCTGACTTGCTCAATCTTACCAATATTGATCCAAACGAACTTGTTGTATTTCAAAACCGTCAAGGAAAATTAATGACAAGTAATATTTCAATCAACGATATTATTATTCGTAATCGATTATAGCGAGAAGGTCTTATTGCTGTATACGATAAGGATAGAAAACTGGTTCCTAGTGTTGTTACTCCATCGTCGATCCGAGATAGTATAAGTGATAGGTTGTTAAAATCCGGTGATATAATGAACGGTGTCATTACCATGAACAACAATAAAATTATCAATGTAGGAGAACCTGTCGCGGATCATGATGTTGTAACAGAAAAATACGTCGATGATAAGGAAATTCCGGTGACAACTTCGTTGACTACAATTAACGATGGAATTGCCGCATTTAGGACTGATTTTGCAATCACGTACAACTATTTCTAAATTTTCGTAGAAACGTATACAGAACCGTTAATGAATATTTTTGGAAGTCCAGCAGTCGTTGACATTAAACTCGCAGATATTAAAGCGAGCCTCAACGATATTATCAGTGGAATTCCTGATATCGTCAGTAAAATTAATCTGATTAAATTTCGCATAAACAAATTAACAATATCGTGTATACAGTATCATCAAGATCATCAACATGGACACCGCAAAATACCTCTATCAAACATACCACGGAAGTAACTGGTGTGTATAGGCTGTCCGTGTTTAGCTCTGCAAAATTTTGGGTATTTACCACATATCTATGGCGTCATTCAACCGATACTTTTTTTCTGTTTTTTCTGGAACTGTGTCTATTGTGTTAAATAAAGATACCGAAGAAACATTTTTACTGGAACCATCGAATAAAAAATTAATCTCATCGTCTTACTGATGGAGTCTGGAATTTGTCGCCGAAACACCTCATTTAAGTAATTAATAAAAATATAATGATCGACCTTCAAACACAGATACAATCAAGTATGCATGTGGCAAACTAAACTGAAAAATATCATTGACGATTATACAATCAAAGTAAAAATATATTGCAGACGCGTGGTTGTCACTGATATAATTGTCTATTCAGTTTCTGCTGTCATCGCTGGAACTGGCGTGATATTATCAACGATAACAATGAGCGCGCCTGTAGTTGTAACAATCGTCGTTTCATCCACAAGAACTATCGCGGGTATTTTCAATATTACCACAAAAAAATAGCTACATGCGCGAACACAAAATTACACGAGTATATAGTAAAATTACATACAGCACCGACAGCATATTCCAAACTATCATCGTTGATTTCGTCATATCTCAGTGATGGTAAAATATCCGATGAAGAATTCAGCTCGAGAATAAAAGCCTATAATGAAATATTTGACGAAAGAAATAACTTAACAGGATCACTCCTGATTTAAAATAATTCAGTGTTTTAAAATAATAACAGTAACAATAATGTCATCGAACGAGCTACTACAACAAATCGTTGTTAATACTACTCCGGTAAGAACTACAATATCGGCGAGTTCAACTAATCCTGAAATCAGTATTAGTTTCCCAACTGCAATACCTGCTAACGAAATAGCATTAGCGCAATTACGAGTTTATTATAGTTGGCCAAATATCAGGTCGAAATCGTTCGGTATATTGCCAGTAAATAATTCACTGGTATTTGCAAACAAAAATAAACCGAACCGAACTCCAGATTGGCAAGTTGTCAGTATTGCAACGGGTAGTTATCAAATATAACAGATTAATGATGAATTCCAAAGCAGGATTAAGTCTATAGCAGGAAAAGAATCCAAGGTAGCCATTACTGTTCACGAACCAACGTTATCATCCGCAATAGAAGTAAATTCCCCAGATTACGTCGTAGATATATATCAGTCCTCAACCAGATCAGTATTAGGATGGCATGATATTCCGCCGGATTATGTACAGCCGACTAAACCAATCAAAGAGGAATTTTTATTGTTTCAACAAACATTAACAAATATTCCAAGAGATCGAAAATTACAACCATTGATAATTTTTGACTGAGTTCAATACATCGCTAATAATAACGGTAAAAATATTCCTAATATAACAGATCTTTTATTTTCAGGAGAAAAAAAGAGATTTTAATGTAGACCTTATTAGAGCATTCAACGCCGCAATTGAACCTGAATGTACTGGAATATACAATAACATTATAAATTTATTTGAATCTATATTTGTATATTACGACGAAGATATAAAACAACAGATCATTGATAACATTAATAGTTTGGCACACGTTGTTTTAGATATTAATTTTGCCCACAGAGTTATCATTGAAAATGCAAAATTTATTGGTGAATCAAGAAAATCTCAGATCATTACGGAAAACCGATTGATTTATTTAGCAGTAGAAAATTACCAGAACTTGACTTTTTAAAAACAGATCCTGGTGAAATTATTCATAAATATTTTCCAAAAAAACTTGATTCATGGATAAAATTAACTACACAACCGTCAGTTATTCTCAGACACAACAACGATCTGTACGGTGGAGGACGTCATATTTCGCCGGCTATCGTTAATATAACATCGACAATCGCTGTTAATCTAGTATGTGACGTAATTGATGGCAGCTATCACTGACCTTGAAAATTCCAATCAGGCCCAGCAAGGATATATTTTATACACGAGGATTGTTTGATTGTATCAGAACCAATTAATCCTGTTTATTTAAGATGTCATGATCCGTTTTTATCAAGGGTACATTTTAGACCACTGACCAAGCTGGACACCTTTTGGATCTGAGATCATAATCACTAAATATAAATCTGTATGTATGCTCGTAGCACTATTTTTTGTTTTAAAAAAAACCCAAACAATTTGATTCTAAATTATTTTAAAAAAATATTATAAATCTGAAAAATAAATATTATAAATTTGAAAAAAATAAATATTATAAATCTGAAAAAGTAAAAATAAATATGAAAAAATAAATATTTTAAATCTAAAAAAATAAAAATAAGTTTGAAAAATAAATATTATAAGTCTGAAAATAAAATATTATAAATCTGAAAAAATAAAAATAAATTTGAAAAATAAATATTATCAATTTGAAAAAATAAATATTATAAATCTGAAAAAAATAAAAATAAATTTGAAAAAGGAAATTTTATAAATCCAATAAATTAATGTTATAAATCTGAAAAATAAATATTATAAATCTGAAATAAATATTAAAAATCTGAAAAAATAAAGATTATAAATCTGAAAAATGAAAATAAATTTCCAAAAATCAATATTATATATCTGAAAAAAAACATATTATAAATCTGAAAAAATAAAAATAAATTTGAACAAATCAATATTATAAATCTGATAAAAATATTATAAATCGGACAAAATAATTATTATGATTCTGAAAAATAAACATTATAAGTCTGAAAAATAAATATTATAAATCTGAAAAAATAAAAATGAATTTGAAAAAATAGATATTATAAATCTGAAAATGAATATTATAAATCTGAAAAAAATAAAAGTAAATTTGAAAAATAAAAATTAAATATCTGAAAAAATAAATATTATAAATGTGAAAAAATAAAACTAAATTTGAAAAAATAAATATTATAAATCTGAAAATAAATATTATAAATGTGAAAAAATAAATATTATGAATCTGAAAATAAATATTATAAATCTGAAAAATAAATATTATAAATCTGAAAAAAATAAATATTATAAATCTGAAAAAAATGAAAATAAATTTGAAAAAAAAAAATATTATATATCTGAAAAATAAATATTGTAAATCTGAAAAGATGAAAATGAATTTGAAAAAATATATATTATAAATCTGAAAACAAATATTATAAATCTGAAAAAAATAAATATTATGAATCTGAAAAATAAATAATATAAATCTGAAAAATAAATATTATAAATCTGAAAAATAAATATTATGAATCCGAAAAAATAAAATAAAATTTAAAAAAAAATATTATAAATCTGAAAAAATAAAAATAAATTTGAGAAAAATTTATATTATAAATCTGAAAATATAAATATTATGAATCTGAAAAAATATAAATACATTTGAAAAAATAAAAATGAATTTGAAAAAATAGATATATATTTTTTACTTTAGTTCGACTCTGTCAAGACTCTGCCAGGATTGTTAGTTACCACGATCACTGATGACAGCGAGATTTTCATTTTCACTGTTACAATTGATCGTTTCGTTTCCAGATATTTGTATCGGAAATAGTTAATCCTTGTGACGAATAAATGGTTATAGCATATCCAAGAGTCCACGGAGATTTATCCATCGTTAACGCGCTCTCAACAGCACTCACAGGAACCAAAACAATATAATTTAATACAAGATTTTGTTTCCTTGGTTCTTCCAAGCCTCCTGGAATCTCAACTTCAATATTTTGTTTGCGTGCATCTGCTGGTCGATAACACAATAGCACAGGTAAATCTGAAAACTTTTCTTTATGTAACAGAAATTTGAAGTGTATCCAGAACTATCTTCCCACTTGCAATTATCAAATTATCAGGCCTCCATAAATTCCAAAAGTAATTCATCATAGTCTTTGAAATTACTTCACGCATTATCTGACATTGAATCTTATCTGGCTGTAGTCTGGTTAACTTTTTAAACTCTTTCCGACGTTCGTCAATAGCTCTATGATCATCAGTTATTTCCTCATAATAATCTACGAACGTTTTCAGCCATTCATGCGGAGATGATACAACAAAGGGTGGTGATTGACCATGATCGCCACACATGATAACAACAGTATTTCTCGTCAAGAAACATTTTTAATACCTCTACAGATACCGTACATATCTCATCCCAGATAATGATCTTCTAAATATATTTCTCACCCATTCGCTCAGGAGTCCAAGCATCTCCCTCCCATCTAAAGAAGCTGTGATAAGTATGAGATTTAACTCCTCGTTCGCTCATTTATCTGGCATGCCGGTGAGACGGAGTTAGTACAACTATATCAAAATTCCGAAATAATTTATTCGCCCGCGTTGTTTTACCAGAACCTCCGGGTCGATTTAGATAAATTGTTTTATGTCTTTTCACAGGATTATATACCGACGGAACGGATGAAAGTTTTGACCTCTGTTTATTTTTATAATATATTTCCTAAGATTCAACATCGGCGGATTCAGAATAACTAAGAACGTTTTCTAGTTTTATTCTCCATTCGCCCCATGATGCATCAGCGCCGATATATGATTGTTTTAGCAATCCTGTATTATTTATGTTGATATAAAATGAATCTTTGGTGACTGTGACCGCGGTATCAGGAAATCTGTTTATCATCGATAGTAAGATTATCGAAACGTACGCGAGCATCGATGATCTTAACTGAGTACACTTTGGTGAATCACCATCAATTGTATCATCAATTGTACCTAATTTAGTTCCGTCCGATAAGTTAAGTATTATTCCGACTAATAAATGTGCTTCTCTCTGTTGTATCAGCAATTATGAAATCAAGGTCAGCATCGTCGATAATTAATCTTGTACAATGTCGTTTATGATCACATGATCCTCCTTGTGTAAATTTACCAATTATTTTTTCTGCCAAATCTTTTGCAAGTTTATTTTCGTGATCGGTATCTTCCGGATTTTCATCGGGGGAATATTTCTTCTGTTGTGGTAACCAAACTCGTTTCTGCGGAAGATGTGATATAATTGCTTTACTTACAACCAATGATATCAATGTTTTTACATCAAGCATTTCTCGTAATAAAACTAATGGAGCCCATCCGCGTTCGCTACAATATTTTCCAAACCAAACAGCGACAACTGGATGAAGGGTTTTTTATGGAAACTCAAATGACTCAATACATGCAAATCCAGTTGAGTCTAAATCTGGCAAGGGTTCATTTATCGCAACTCTGGTCGTCTCGTGTGTTGTATGTCAAAATCGTTTGAAATACCCAGAACACTCTCCCATATCAAGAAAACGTCCAGTATAACATGCAACCATATCAACTAAGATAACATCTTTATAATCGTATTTAGTATTCCACAATCCGCCGTGTCCGTATTCGATATAACTGTGTTGGACATCTTCAAGAAATTTCAACCATGATGGTTTCCATGAATTTTCCTTCTGAGCAGCGTGGACAGCAACTGACGGAATGGTGAAGCAATTACTGGGTAATCGTTCGATCAAATCAGTATCGTTCGTGTATTTCAACGCAAGATTTTTGATTTCGTTATTAAGAGATTCTGTACTATAAATATCTCCATTAGGTCGTACAAACTGATCATAGTTTACAGGTTCTGAACTTTGAAAAAACTGCACGGATACAAAGGTCACTCTTACTGATATTTCTGATTAAATCAAACATATCACCGTTAAAAAATTTAACGGCTCTATTTCGTGGAAATATTGTTATGTCCGAAGTCCACGAGTGTGCGTTATGATCAATAATCTCTATCGGAGCTCCTTTAGATTTATACTTCGATTCGTATAAAACTTTCCCCATTAACGTCTTCACCGTTATTGGGAATTTTAATTTTTTCCCGTTCAGCAACGTCTTTGATAGACTCTTCGGTATCTTTATTTCTTTCTACCCACTTATTTATTGTTTAAAATCGTAAATCCGTTAAACCGTTTCCTCGTTTCGCTTTTGTAAAGTGTTCTACAACTCGTTCAGCAATACAATTCAAGCGAGAAATTTCATCGGTTTGAGATCATCAACGCTAGGTTTATCATTCAGCAGATATATCGCATAAACAACTGCCGTTACAGGATATGCTCGTTCATAATAAAGTTTGTCGATACCAGTCAGTATTCCTGGTTTGAAATTTTATTTAACGTGAGAATATTTCCAGGGAGATGCAATTGAATAGGGTCACGTTTGTCACGGATAGTCCAGATGCCATCTACCGTCGTGGTAGCTAAAAATATATTTTTGTTCGTCGAGATCATTAATAGTTGTCCTTGCTCGCTTGTCATTCATTGTAGCATTGACGTCTTGCATAATTCTGAATGTTGACCACACATGAGCCGCACTATCGTTGCTAAATTCTATCTTGCCTTGACGGATGCGATTGATTAAAGTTTATTTTTTCAAATCAACCAGAGCTCGCCTCGGCAATTCAGGGTCAAGATCGAATCTGGCTTTGGAGAGTTTAATCTCAGATAATCTCGTAAATTCCGTCATGGTATAATTAAGGTAAATATATATTTAAATTAAACTTTAATTTATAAGATATAATGATTCAAGTAAATAGTTATTGTAAGTGGTTGATGATTGGTCCTGCAATTCCTTGCAATCGGGCTTGTGTTAATGAATTATGTGGATATCACAAGCAGAGCGTGCGGCAAAGAAAGTCTAGGACAAAAGCTGTGTTTGAAATATAACGTCGGAATCAGGGGTGAAACTCAGTTGTGTGGAATGCGGATGGTAAAAAATACAGAGCTTTGAAACGGTATTACGATAAAAAGAAAATCACTGGCAACAGCGTTGCTGGTATAAAAATAACACCGAAGACTATCTCGCTTGATTTTCGGGCTAGAGCATCCCACATATTTTTTCTAGCAATAAAATAATGATTTATAGAAATAATATTACTATATAAATGGAGCAAAATGAATTTGAGAATTATCCCATCATGAAAATTTATGAGGCATCTCGTGATGGTATCATCAGGAATTATAGAATGAAACTACCACTCGGTTCGATTGATAATGTTGGTTATCTCAGATTTACTGATGGGAAAAAGATATCGTTGTCATAAACTTATCTATGAAAGTTTTCACTGACTGATCGAAGATGGTCTTGCGATTGGTCATGCTAATTCCGATCCGAAAAAAAATTATTTAAGTAATTTACAGTGTCAGAATTGCAAATTTGGAAATACTTGGAAACACGATAAACGCGCAAGATCAGTTAAATCTGAGAATGTGGAGACCGGCGAAGAAAAAGAATTTCAATAGACATATGCAGCTGGTAAATATTTTGATATTTGCCAGGCCTCAGTACACAGTGTCGCAAAGAAATATACAGATCAGCATTTTCAAAGAAATATAAACAAAAAAAACCAACCCCAAAACATTTAAGTATCTCCTGACAGACGGTGAATCTACTTTCTACTCATTCAATTGTATACTAGATGAAAGGAGAAAACTCTGTCAAGTATAGTGGTTAAACACGGCCGCGGATTATGCATTTTTTTTGTTGTGGCTCACACTGTAACAGATTAGCCACGTCTCCCTTGCATGTAATCCAGGTAAGTTATTTTTATATTTCCAGGTATAGATAGTTCCCGAACGACGTCACCAGCCGCCATCTGTCAGATTTATATGTGTTTGGAAGTTGAAATAAATTCATTGAATCGTCCACACTGCAGTAAAATTGTCTGCTATTAGTAACTTCATAATAATATTTCAAAAATGTAATCGTTAGAATGATCCGTGGTCAAGCGCTAACGGGGCGGTATTTCCATACTCAACGTGTGGAGTTCGAATTCAGTGATTGACAAATTTGTCGACGGTGGGCGATAATCGCATTTTCATTAATATTTTGGGGGAATTCCCCAGAATAAAAATCTCGCACACCTTCCCACCATGTCGAGAAACGTGGTGGGTGCTGTTTTGAACTCCCCGGGGTTTGATTTAGGGGGAGGCGTGCACAAAATTGAAAAACAGGGGCTCCCGAAAAATAGACAATAACAGTGATGAGCCCTCAGCCTCATGAAGCGTACCTCATAAAAAGACATTCAGAAAGAATGTCAGCCAGAAAGAAAAAAGCCTCACGAAGGGTGTCTTATACAAAGATCTTTCTGCCAGAAAGAACCCTAGGCAAATGGCTACGGAACCCAATGGAACTGCACGTATTGGAAAATGAAGGGACCCCATGGAACGGCAAATTGCTCATCAGTCTTACTGTTTATTTGTTGTTTTATTTTACACAAATATTTATGATATAATGAATTCCGAAAGTATTAATGGAATTATTTCGGAGATCAGAAAATTTAATGATGATGATATAGAACTTTGTGATCAAACGGATGCTGAAAAAAGTAGAAATGATTTTGAAATATTACAGGAACGGAAATACGACGGACGATATACACTAGCAGCCGAACACATGTTATTAAATTGCTCCAACAAGCGATGAAACAATCGTTACTCTATGTCGATGATGATAAAAACTTCCGGAAATTCGTTTCACTCGCACAGGCGATTGAGAGAGTTAGATCAGAATTCAAAGCGAATACGAAACGAAAAAGATCGCGAGTGCACGTGTAAGACAACTGGAAAATATCATGTATGATTGTAAACACCCTGAGTCTTTGACTTTATCCCTGACAGAGTCCTTGACGAAAGTCAAAAGGGATTGTAAACGTCACCGGTGAAAGTTGTAACACCGAATAATATTTATTTTTATTCAGATATATTTTCTGACTCAGATTGAGATTTATTTTTTTATTTTTTGTTTCCACTGATTGAGAAATTTTTACTATATCGATTACATCATCGAGAATCTTACTACGATGTTTTCTTGGACAATAATAACACACCATCAATTATTGTGCATGGATTAGTTTTTCTATCTCGGCAAATATTCCGTCCATTATATTCACTTGGATGATTTTATTTGAGAAAATATTCCAACAAAACGTAGCTACGGCGACAATTTCGTTTATTTGTCGTCATATAAGTTTTTGGATCTGGTGGAGGTCCAACATATCTTTTGTTTGTTCCGGAGATGCTCTTTAGAGTTCACTTAATTCTAAATCGGTTAATCTAACGCAGATGCAAATTTTGACTCAGATTCAGATTTATTTTTTTATTTTTTTATTTTCATTCTGACTCAGATTTATATTTTTATTCTGACAAAAATCAGTCAGGGTAGGAACTCACATACAAACTTTTTGACAAAACTTCATTTCTTAAATCAAGAAGGTGTCCACTTTGGTCAGTAAATCTAAAATGTATCCGTGATTATAGCGGATTATGACATCGTGGATAAACCGGATTAACAGGTACTGACACAATTAAAAACCCAGGTGGAACTTCAGGGGTGAATGTGTATAGAATATATCCATGTTGTGCCTGCCTGGATCTTTTTAAATCTACTTGAAGCTGCCATCGATTGCATCACACTCCAGACTGACTGGGATTGTTGGTGTGATATTGACAACACATAGTGATATATGACGAGCACCACCGTCCGGATCATTGTTATGTTTGAGAATATCTTGAAGAGGGGATATTTTTCTCACTGATTCTTGTATTGCTGGAATCTATTCATCGTTTATATCGTTGACAGCAGGTTGTATTTTATCAATTTTAAGCCATGGTAATTTAAATGTTGGCAGATCTGCCTCTATGATATTAAAATATGCAAGAAAATTATCTTCATATGTTTCATCTGGATAACGTGGAGCTTGGCCATCTATAAAGCCTATTCACAATTGAGAACCTTCATGAATTGCAGTCTTTATCACAGATTTATGAAATAATTTAGCATCAGATTTTACTTGGTTCGGATGTTTTATCGTTGTAATGATTTTTTGTTTAAGATGATCATTTGGAAACTCATGCGTGTACTGCTGAAATAATTGTTGTAAATCGTCACGTACACGTTTACGTTCTTTTGTTATTTCTTTGGCCAGCTCTATACTGGAACTTCCATCCTTAGTTTTTTGTTTTAGGATTTCTTCAGTGTATCATAGAATAACTATTCGATATAATTATACCCTCATCATGGAAAGTCGTACTGAATTGTTCGTCCTTCCAGACATTAAGATTTCTATATGTTGGATATTTTGTAAATACGAGTTTGTCTGTGACAAAATCACCACGTTGAGGTTCTGGTGGTCTTTGAAGAACAGATGCTATCTCTGGCCATCCTAAGACAGTTCTAATCGATGATTGATATATATCTACGGCGTGGTCGGGTATCGATATTTCTAATAATGTTGGCTCATGAACCGCGATAGCGATTTTGGATTCTTTTCCTGTGATAGATTTAATCCTGCGCTGGAATTCACTATTGATCTGTTATATTTAATAACTACCCGTAGGAATATCAACAACTTGCCAATCGGGGGTTCCATGGGGCTTATTTTTATAAGAAACCACTGATGAATTTTTTGCTTGCAACCCACCGAACGACTTTAATCTAATATTTGGCCAGCTGTAATATACTCGCAATTGTGCTAACACTATTTTTTTGGCTGGAATTGCCTTTGGAAAGCTAAAGTTGAACTCAGGATTGGTTGATCTCGCTGATATTGTTGGTGGTGTTGTATTAGCGACGTTTTATTCGAGCAATTCTTGTGACATTAGTATTTACTTCCTGATTTAAATTAGTGATCTTTGTCAGGAGACAAGGAAGTTTGGTTTCTAGTTGTTTCTTAATAAATATTAATCATTTCTGCGAATTCCTGATCTGATATTATTCTATCGTTGAGCTCTGATGATATCAGCGATGATAATTTGACGTGTGCGTCTGTTGCCGCTGATAGCAACGTTGTATACGCGTGTAAAGTATCAGCCGCACACGTAGATATCTTTTCTGCAGTGATATTAAGAATACCTGCAACACCGGTTATAGGTGCAAAACCAATCCCCATTACTGGTGCTATTATGTACGTAGCTGATAATGATCGATTATAGTTGCTGTTCCAGCTATTACGGCAGATGCAGAGTATACAATTATCTCAGTAACAACGATACGTCTGCGGTAGTTTTTGTTTTTCTGTATACTCATCAATAATATCTTTTAGTTGGGTCTGCAACAAACATACTTACTCGTATGTGTAATGTTGCGCTGCAACAATGTCAATCAGCTGGTTCATTATATAATTTAAGTAGGTGGTTGTTTAGTGACTAATTCAAGACAACACGGGGGCGCCTTTTTCTTCCGCTTCCACCACAAATGTTGCCTCGTCGTTTTGATCCAATATCTCTAACATAGATACAGACGGAGTCGGGACTGGACAATGCCGTGAAATCGTGATAGATGTTGTAAATGTTGTAACGCCGAGTACTGAGAGCCTGTATATGTTGATAACCCTGGCGCGATGTTTTATGGATTTATTGAGTGGTGTCCATAATGCTAATCCAGACGCTACTGTATATACTACACCATCTGTAATCTTTTCATGTCAGAGAGTTTAATGTCGATGACTGCTTGACTTTCAAAAAATTCATTAATGACTCTATTTATGTTTCTACGAAAATTTACAAACGCGGCTATATGAATAGCAAATTCAGATCTAAATCTGGTCATTCCATCATATTGGTTGTCATTAACGAGGTCATCAGTGGGATGTTGCTATTGTCGACGTATTTCTTTGTTGCAGCATCATCGCTTGATTCTGGTTCTCCAAGACCAGTAATTTTATTATTAGCCATACTGAGAGAACCAGTCATTGTATCACCTGAGGATAGTAAACGATCGTTGATCTCAGTTCTGATCGTGGCGTTGTTGCTGTCTACATATAGTTTTGCTTCTCTCACATTGAAATTGTATTTCTGCTAATATTGAGATCGCCATACATAATATTTCCAATTCTTCTGATGCGTCCAGTAATCCCTCACATAAGTGTTATAGAAGATTCATCTGAATTTTTAATTTTACCGTTTTTAGCGAACACCAATAAGTTATCCTCGGTCGCATCTGCAACTAGCAGAATAATATCTGTCCACGGTATATGCTCGTCTTTAATCGTCCTTGTTGATCCTGAAAACAACAACTTCATTTGGTCCACATCTACGAGAAGCAAAATATTATCGAGCTCGTCCTTCACCTGGTCAAGGGTTGCATATTTGGAAAATACACATTGGGGTTTGAGACCCCGAGAAGATCTTCCGTAAATATCTACCATTGAATATTCACTAGGACCCGTTTAAACCGACGGTGGGGGTTACACCGTCTGGTAGTATACTTGTGCACGACTTTATGAGGTGGCGTCGTTGACGATGACACAGCGTCGAGTACAGCGAGTACTTCATGGCCACATACTGGTGGATCAGTACATTATCTGTCTTGGTAATGTTGAATACCAGACCGGAGTGTTTTGAAGTCTGTCGATATATTTTAAAAATTCGTTCGGTGGTGCCAACACATACGAATCGAAATAAACAACTCCACGTGGATCAATCGCGTATGCAACAAAATAAGTACCTGGACCAGAACTTCCATCGAGATTAATGATATTGGTTTGAACACGGTTTGGTTGTTTTCGTAATTGAACAAGCATTAAAACTGCTCTGAAGTTTTTGATGTTTAACTTTTTTTAGCAGCATCAAGTAAATCAAATTGGACATGGGAAATATCAACGATGTGTCTCGGGCAGTCTTAGGCCCTTCCCCGTGGTTTGACCGTACCATGAATGAGGGTTTCCTGGCAGTCTTATACCCAATCCGTGAACGGATCGGCCTTTTATTGGAAGTGTTTACTCCTTGGCCTGTTGCTTTGTTTAATGCCATCCCAGTGGCAGTTCCAACAGCACCAAGTGCAGCTGCTTCTGCAACAGGTGGGGCTGCAACGGCTATCAATGCTGGTACAGCTGCAAGAAGTGGAAATATACCCCCCGTCTTGACTGCGTCTTTAATGGCACCAGCAGAACGATTAAGTCGTACACCAGTGGCTAATTGTTTGGCGTCATTGAAGTGCCTGAGTTGACGTTCTGTCAGTGATAGTTTATTTGGATCACCTGCGATTTGTTCTGATTTCTGCAATATTTTTATTCCGCAGTTCCTTTATGATACTGATTGTAGCTTTTTAATCTGACCAGGAGTCAGATTGACACTAACATTATGATATGGCATTATAGTATCATAGACGATTTAATTACATGTCTTCCACTGGGGAATCAATGACTCCCCTTCGTCCACCAACACCTTCAAGCAACATTGTTTTGTCTGAGAGTATAACAGCATTTGCTCTGTAATTAACAATAGCTCCTCTTGCCAAACGAGCTCGAAAGTGTATATCAACGACAGATTGTCTAAATAAATCCAAGTGTTCCAGCGAAAAGTGATAAATCGGATACAGAGTTGTAAAGTCCAGTTGTGATATTTGTAGACCAGAATCAATAGTTTGATCACGTCCCATAAATGTCATCAAAGTATGATATGTACGTGCTACATGATTGTTATCAAAATTCAATAATATATCTTCGGATGATTCTTGATGTTATTTTATTCTCAGTGAAACTTCAGTAATACCAAGTTTGTCAAATATCATTATACTGTGTGTTTGTGAGTTCACTCGTGCAGTATCTTGGAAAGCAACAAGCATGTGTCGTGGTGCAGAGACACCTTGCTGTGATGCTATCTGCCATGTGAATAAACCATTAGTGGTACTCTGAATACTATCTGTGGTCATCGTCAACCATGATAATTTTAATTTACCACCCGAATAAATAAAAGAGAGCAACCGTTGTTCTTTAGCGAGTGATGGTATCATTGTTGGCATCCACAATGAAAGTTTTGTTAGTGTTACTTTACTAGCATCACCAGGAGGTCACCCGATTGCAACTTGGTCGGTAGCCTTTGCATCATTATCGGTGCTGTAAATCCTAAGTTGAAATTTGGATTAGCACCATGAACCACCGGCCACACATCAGCGTCAGCGGCGTCGGCGAAATTTCTATGTCCTCTTATATTGGTATTGTCTGTTGTCAGGATGGTCAGAAGAGTCCTTGACAAACATAATTGACGGAACAGATATCTTGAATAATCGTCGCTGTATCTTGCTAGACCCAACGTCGACGTCCTTCTGAATTGATTCAATAAATCTTCCGTCGATTATATACGTAGCACTGTCGAACAGCGCCATAATGCTATTATTAACAAAACCAATTCCAATGTCAGCTCCGTATTCAGTATTATCTGTTTTTAGAATTTCACCTTATACTTCAATAAATGCTTCAGCGGGTAAGAAATATCTGCTTGTATCCTGAACTTGTAGCTCAGTTCGCCCATGCTGATTTCGCCCTCGTGCGTCATAATAATAATATTGATAAAATCACATACCAATTCATCTTTGAGGACTGGTGCGTCCATGTCAAATGCGGGATCAGATACAGGCTTAAACATCTTTACTATTAATTCGTTCTACAACTTTCAAGTTCCAACACCGATCGTTTGAACTGGTCAAATATCACTTATATTTAAAAAAAACAAAAAAAAAAACTTTTATTTCTCTGCCTCTACCGTCCTCTTTGGAGTAATTTTTTGCATAATCAGATCCAGATTTAACTTATATAAATAAATTATGCCTCTCTTTCTTCCTTAAATATCTACTTGAATTTTTTCCAGAACCTATTTTCGAGGATCATATATATATATATATATATATATATATATATATATATATATATATATATATATATATATATATATATATATATATAGTTAAAATAAGTAATAGAAAAGGGAGAAGCAACAAGCTTTGTAAAATTCAGCAAATAATTTATTTCCATAGAAATCAGAATGAAAATGTTGAAAAATGAACTTAAGGCATTGCTATAATTACTGCATTCACCTTTTCCCTGTTTTGTCGTCAGCTGGAGACCGAAATCTAGTTTTTAGCGAGATACCGTGAAGTTGTATGCTGAAGTAATTGATGACATGTGAAACTCTGAATACTACTGCTAACACATATTGCATTTTAATTTTTCTTTTTTCAATGCTGACTTCAGTACTTTCATAGCTTGAATGTCTATGATTTACATTTTGCAGAGTTCACGATAATGAATTCATACAGCCGTAGAATATAGTCTACAAAATGAATTGAAATGATGCATGCTATGTAAAACGATCATGGTAAGGTATGATACACTGTATTATATCTATATCATCATTCCATTATTTTAGACCATGTTAGTAGAATAATACCGCAAGCTGCTTGTTGTTATTGCTGTTGTAATCGACCTCCTTCATTGACCTCTTCTCTATCATCTTTTCCCTGTATTCAGATTGTCCCAAAACCTAATCAGAAAAGAATAACACAAATGACCGGCGACAATTGAATGTAAATTATTTCCTGTAAAGAAAAACAACATTTTTTGATACTTTATACTTGAATTGTGTGTTCCATAAGGCGAGAGACATAATGGGTGGGCTAAGAACACTATTTGTCTTATTTGTCTTTTCATTAAGGAGAAGCGGAAATACATTTGCAATTTGTGTCTCTGTTAAATTATTTTTAAAATGTGTTTCCTCTCAAAAACTAAAACATGTTCTCAGTGGTCCGATAGTGTTTGAGGTCTTTTGAAGATGCAGAAATGTGGTGAATTGTGCAGCATTTTACGAATTTACACCTATTTACTTAGGAATAAAATTAAATGTTTATTTCACTTTGTTTCATTATATCATATGTATACTTGTTACACTGGACATAGAATCAATGTGATATACGTCACACGTATTTCGTGCGTTCATTGTAGCAGAAACGTCGGTTTAGATGTAGTTGATAGATGACCGTAGTAGAGATGCAAGGTACCAATGAACGCTGACAGACTTCAATGTTATCGTTTATTGCATAGTCCACTTGCAGAAACCAAAATCATATTCTAGTAAAAAAATATTCACCCATTCCTTTATATCTGTACAAATACGAATTTCATGCAATATATCACGATATCACCACGGTATGACCGAATATCTCTAATACGGTGTCAAGTGTTTCGACATGACTTCGATGACAGCACCTGCGTTTCTATTTACTAATGCAAGGAAAGACAAGCCTCCGACGGTAAGGATCATTTATTATTTTTAACTACCTGAATGGCGAACAATTCTTTCAGAGATTCCAGACGGAAGAGCAAGTGTTACGCCTGTTTTGAACGATTGACTAATCCTACCGTTAATAGTAGTATATCCAATAATCCGTTAGGTCAAACTATATTTCCTTGAAATGGATTTATTAGCAAATTGATCAAAATGTATTTAAACTACAGCCATATGTCTGTACATTTATCTTAGCGATATGAAATGAATGCGTGTTTTTGCATAGAGAGGCAATGTTAGCAAGCATTCAAAGTTCAAATGGAATTTGAGATGCCAAATTCTGCCCCATATTAATTGTGTGTATATATCGTGAAACTTTTCTCCATTACAATGTTTATTATAATAATAATAATAATAATAATAATAATAATAATAATAATAATAATAATAATAATAATACTAAGAAGAAGAAGAAAAAGAAGAAGAAGAAGAATATTGTATTTCTGGACGGTAGCAGAGTGATGCAATTAATCTCGAATGAAGTCCCATAAATTGCATCACCTAATTAAAAATAATAGCTAAGCTACTATAATGTTGTGTGTGCTTGATTATATAGTTTGTATCAAATTACATGATTTATTAGAGAGAGAGAGACACACAGAGTGAGATATAATGAGAAAGAGACAGCGAAAGATGAGCTGATATTTATTGCAATGATAAGGAAATTTAAAATATCAATCACAATAAAAATGTACTTGAAATGATTAAGACTTTGATTTCTTAAAAACATGATCCAAACAAATCTTTTAAAAATAATAAAATAAAGATATTAAACTACATCGTATTTAGTATGTTAAAAATGTATGTAAAATACCTTTATTCAATCTCCAGTTTCATTTGTGAAACATCAAAAAATATCAATCTAACTAACCTCAAGCTATTTCAAGGTCCCTCCACCAAAACTGTAGATACTTACGTCATGGAAAATGCAAATGAAAAGGCCCTTAAGTCATCTACAATGCTAACAGCAGCTGAAGATTTACCCACTTTACAGTATATGAAGTATTTTGTAAAACAAGGCTTCCCTAAGATCAGAATAATTGCATCAATGTAATGAAGGAATACTTCACAAACCTTCGAGGCACGCTAAAGACGCTTGTACTACAGTCAGCAAAACAAGATTTGCTGATAAAACAGGACTGGGTTGGACAGGTTATATACACTCTCTTACAACATCAGGTCAATTGCTACACATTTATGTGCGTATGCCGTGGAAGAGTTCTTCCTTCGTTTGTGATATGTTAAAAGTGCCTACCAAATATGACATATAAGTAGAGTTTTCCAGATTCCTGATTGATTTGATACCCAGGGGAAGGGTGCATAAATGACACAGAGGTTTAAAGAAGAGTGTTAGTGTGGTTATGATAGGCCAGTCCTACTTATCATAAATAATCATGACAGTAATTAAGCATGCACCAAGAAACGACGTTGAAATTAGTGTGGCTGTCACCAAACTCATTTTACACTCTACCTCCTCTGGATAACCACATCATGTGTCCATTCTAGACACAAATTCTCTTCCAATGCAGTCAACATTAGTAGCACGAAGAAAAATCAGACATTAAACAAGGTAATGTTTCTAGAAGTGCATTCCGATGCTATTGAACAGCTTTCCACTTCTTACATTAAAGACATCTTTCAAACAAAAAAAATAAATAAATAAATAGACATTTGTCATTGAAATCCTGACGCAATTGATTTGACCAGGTTTTAAACCAATTCAAACTAGTAAAGGATCAACACATTTCAACAGCTGCCCGACCCACGTAATCAATATTGTTACCCGATGAAGAAAAATGAAAGGTATCAAAATCTCTTTGTTCAACATACAGATATAAATACCATGGCGACTATATTCTGGTAACGGAAGGCCTGATACCAACTCAACTATGCTGATTCTTTCAGTTAAACATGAAGTATAATAGCGATATACGCATGTAACGTTTTCTTAAAAACAAATTAAAAGAAAACGCAACGGAAGAGAAGAAAAGTCAAGACCTTAAACAAGGAAACTCAGAGAGGAATTAGAGAAGAGAGCAGATAAATACATAGTTTAAAAAGCCCAGAACAACCGGAAAAGAGGTATAGAAAAGATTCAGAAATAAAAATAAATCAAACTACTAATGAGGTATGTGTTGAGGCGTCTAACGATGACAGAGGTGAACATGGGGCAAGACAAACATTGTGGTTTCAGTGTGGTAAGTGTCCATAATGGCACCGTCAAGCTTGTGTCAGAAGGCATGGGCCCGAAGACGATTTCTTCATCGACGATGACACTGTCTGATTGTAGACTAATATTGAATAGACAAAAAAATCCCATTTATCAGAAGCAACAACTTAATGCATGCAATATTTAATTAGGATTACGTTACTTCTCGATACAATTTAGCTCATGTTTAATTAAATGAAATCTTTTTCGAAATGTTTTTATACCATTAATAATAATTACGCCATTCTAGTGGAAATAAGGTAAACTATTTTAGAAATATTTTTCGTTTCAAATACATACATAAGTAAAGATCATGTTCTAGTGCACAGACGTAGATGTATGTTATTCAACTTATTTGAAAACGACTGCTGCTTGTGCTTATTCCCGTGTACAATTTAAATCAAAAATTATATTTAATTCAATTAAATGAAGAATATTTACTGTTACCAATTTATGTGGTCCCATTTGTATTATAATAATTTTCCTTTTAGCTGAATGGACGTAAACGTCAAGCTCGTTTTCGTAGTTGTATCCACGGACCCTAACATAGTAACAAATCTGGTGCCTGTTGTATAAATGATAGCACTAAATTCGATGATGTTCACTGTTTACAAGGTACTGGTAGATCTTCAACAACCCAAATGTCCCATAACTCCTTCTATGTGACATGTCTCCAAACTGCATTGAAGTAGACATTAATCTAGCTTCATAATATGACGCTATGTTGACCAAATATCACTAATGTTACAGAGAAGAAACCCACTATAAAAAAATAACTTAACCTTGTTCATATTACGTTCGATTTATATGAAATAATACAATAATAAATAACGCTGGATTCGCTTGATACAGATAAGCCTAAATCAGACGTAAGAAAATGAAAGACTTATCTAATTCGTCTTTAACATGAAGTGAAATGTAAAAAAATTGCAAACGAAACTATATTAAACCCCACTATTCTGAAGAAAGAAACAAGGACAGTTCATTAAAGGGTTTCATGGATACAGATTTGAGGGTTGTCAATATATAAGGCAAAATCTTTATTTTGCTTAAGAAAAGAACGTTGACAATATTTGTGTAAAATAAAACGAAGACACGTTTAGATTTAGGCTTAATAAAAGTCCAGTTAGATTTATTTATTCAGCTCTGATAAAAAAGGAAATACACGAAAATGGAGTACATCATCAAATATATGCATGCATGCATGCATTTATGCATGTATGTATGTATGTATGTATGTATGAATGTATGTATGTATGTATGTATGTTTATGTGTCCGGAAAGAACAATATATATGAGAGAGAGAGATCATTAGATAGACAGGTACAAAGATAAAATCATAGAGATAGCCGTGTTTTTATATACGAAAACATAAGTATTGAAATGCATATGAGCAAAATATTTTCTTGAAATTTTAAGACGTAAAGCTACATTTGGCCATGAAAAACTGTATAGTCAAACCGTTGCAAATGCATATGAATTGGAATTCGTTGGACGGTTTGAATATGTTGCAGATTTCTTTGGAGATAGAGACGCTTGAAAATGTATATATTCGTCTCAATGAAAGATTTTGCATATCTCTTACTAAAAACGTGTCCATTCTATGATAGTATCTCTTTACCCATCTGGCCATTCCAGAAAAATAGAATAAACAACTCTAAACTTGAAACCTTGAGGTACTATATTGGCACTGTACAAAATGTCAGCAATGGTTTTATATTTCGCATCCCCTCTCACACACACATGTGAGTTCAGGAGATAGAAGCAATAGAAAGGAGAAAGGTTTAGTGGAGGAATGGAATAAAATAATAGCCACAACGTGTGTAAACACTGTTTGAACGCAGAAATATACTTTTGATTCAAATTTTGGAATATGTGACAATGCATGTAATGTTAGGGAATAGAAACAAGCTCAATTCCATAATTAATTACTTTGAGGAAAGTATAAAATAGCATTTAAGCCTCGAAATTTCCTTACTATATATATTTTGTATTAGTGCAAAATAAATCTTGTACAGCAATAAACAATAATAACAAAGCAAGTGCATACCGTACAATATTCGGATAAAAAATGACAGTATCAATCGGATCGAGCACGAACAAGAAACAATGTTAGATTCACAATTCTTGTTTTGAGCACTTTTTTCGAGTTGGACATACGGGGCAGTTATCAGCGGGAAATCCAGGAGGGCCAGGAGGACCAGGAGGGCCATCAGGACCAGGAGGACCAGGATCACCATCAGGACCAGGAAGACCTAGTACACCTTCATCACCTTGAGCCCCAGAATTATCACGGTAACCTAGTAGACAGTAAAACAAATTAGCATTTGGTCGTCATTGAATCATCTTCGTCACCATCGTTATCATTAGCTATTTAGAGACTAAGAAGAGACTAGAGACTAACTGAAGACATAAAATAACCGTCTAAAGTTGTCACGGTTCTGAAAAATAATTTATGTTCATTCTTTTTGTATCTAGGGCAAGGTATTCCTCGGGGAAATAACGAACAATTGCTGAGTTAATAATACACTTACACAAAGAGTTATACAACTAGAACAAGAAATAATTTACATTTTGGACAAATCTAGAATAATGAAATAGCCTCAACTAAAGCAAAATAACAAAATTGAAATACAAGTGTATCAAAGTACCTACTAAATATTTAACAGGTGAAAATGTTTAGATACATTGAATGATATCTGTAACGCTTCACTGCTTGACATTACATAGATAAATCTGTTATTGCATGGGGTGACTCTGGTGTATTAATGGTATATATATATATATATATATATATATATATATATATATATATATATATATATATATATATATGCATGCGTGTGCATGTATCTCGGATTTTAATATCCCTGAAGTGCAAATTGTTGTGTGTTAAATTACAGTTAAATTCTACTTTGTCGATCCTAGTGAGCAATTTTTTAAACATAAAACTCTACAGGTTTGTTTAAAACCCAAATGTTTGAGTTACTTGGCGGAAATGCAGGGAACTTTACATGTTGCATATTTGAACAAATACTTCATGCGGCATATAATAAATATTTTGAATCCAAGAAATGTAGGGGTTTTTTTTAATTCTAAGCCACTATCAGCAGGTGACATTTGATACTACTAGCACGTGTTCTTGATCGAGAAGAGGTGTTGCTGTTATGTAATTATTCGTGCACACTGCCCAGTATCTCTCGAATGACATGTGTTTTCACATCAAGACAGCCTAATCCCCTGCAGATGATTCGCGAATCATTGGTTTTGAATGATTATCAATAAAGTTTTCTCCTTTTAGCGTCTACCAGGAGTCAATACAAGCTTAACCGAAGATATCTTTTTGTTCGAGTTCAGGGCATCTTTAACTAAAATATCTGTATAACATGAAAATGTATCTAAGGTTGACTAAACTCACGGACAGAGAGACAGAGCTATATACAAACAAACGCTAAGGGCTGAAAGAAAAAGAAATGTGAAAAGCTTACCATCTTCTTGTGCCATAATTAAACCGAGCAAGGACACAAGGAGAAGTTGAACAAAGAGTTTCTTCATTTTGTCTGCTATATGTGTCTGAAAATAAAATTAAGGATATATTTTATATTATTTCTTAATTAGTCACTTTTAATGGCATTAAGCGAGACAAAGTGAGTTTCAAACTCTATTCTTCCCGAAATCTAGTCTCGTCCAATTAGACTATGGGAGAACTACACTTCGATAATTTTTGCCAACTACTATATATTTAATTGTTACCGATATGTGTCATTTATTTCTTTATTTCCAATGTCTGAAAAAATGCAGCATCTATATATCTATGTTCCGTTCGCACATTTTGGACGTAATTACAAACATATGCATAATGCATTTTAATGGTGTTCGAATGTATTGGTACAAAACACAGGCAATGAGCGCCTAATTCATGTTTGTTGTGACTCCTTGGCACAGTATTGACGATCTGTACGATTGTTGCTCAGAAGCGAAGTCCGCATTACCCATACTTATTTTATGTGGTCGGTCCAAAAAATAAAAACCCGTTATAACCTATATTGCATGTGCTCGGTCCAAAAGTAAAAAAGATATATATATATATATATATATATATATATATATATATATATGTGTGTGTGTGTGTGTGTGTGTGTGTGTGTGTGTGTGTGTGTGTGTGTGCGGTAATTCCAACATACAAAATATGAAGATCAGGTTTATTAACGCCTTTATATTCTTTAGCATAAGGCTTTCGGAGACAGCGTATCGCGAATCTTAAAACCTAATCGTTTTTATTCATATCTTGAGATCACATGCAGCTCAAATCGTCAATTACAATTTCTTTACTAGTTTCAATTTAATCTCTCGGAGACATGTGCTGCGGACTAAACTAGTATGGATAATAGTCAGTGACGATGAGGTGCTGGGAAGAGATTCTCTTTTCTTAGGTAGTACACTTGCGTTGTGTCCATTTGATTAGTTTAGTTTGCAATTGGATCGAATACATTTTCTTAGGCAGAACGGACTTTGAGTTGGAAGCCAATCATTTATTAATGACGGTTTTGCACATATTCTATACTTAATTTTGCCATTCCAATGGTAGATTAAAGGTTCGTCGTGTAAGTTGCATGTACCAGTCTGATGTATTCTCTAGTTTATTTGCGGGTGGGTGACGATCAGTGTACAGAAAATCAACCGTGCCGATCTATATTTATCTTGTCTGTCGGCAGGGTGCATTGATCCCCATGGATTCGACAGTTTGTTCTTTGCTATAGTTACAGTTGTTGAACGTGTTTTAATTATTCATTATCATGTCATGTTTAGTATATTCCAATAAACATCTTCTTGCGACGAAATTTAGTTTTTATTAATAAAAGAAGATGCATTTGTCCTAAAATTTTCTATAACACATTGGCAGAGAGAGAGAGAGAGAGAGAGAGAGAGAGAGAGAGAGAGAGAAATTTTTCAGATTTTGTTTTAATTTTCTCAAAATTTGATATGTTTAGTTGTTCTTATTGGAGTCAATATTTCTTGTAAATCCAAATAACATAAGCCCTGAAATTATAGGATATGCTTGAAAACGGTATATCAGTTTTAGTATTGATACCTGTATTATAAAATATACCAACATAAAAAGTAAACAGTCGTACTGTCTCTATTGACCTACCTTTCTTTCCTCACAGTTTTCAATAGGTCGTCTTTGTGCTTCCAGTGAGACAAACTGGTCTGGCAGTGGTGTTTAATATAGTGACCATAGGACAGATGTGGCTCGCCACGTATCGTTTAATAGTGACGATGAACAAAATATGTCAGGAATATTGATCATTCTGGACCAGAATGACATAACGGCCAGGTCAAAAGGGGATGTAGGGCATAAACAACAGGTGGTAAAATAGACTTATGCAATGAGAGATTGGTAATAAGACTGCTTTCACTCAAAATATGCAACGAAATGTGTCTGGAAATTTTGAAACATAAATGATTAAAATGTAGAATTATTAAATGGTACACATCCACAATAGCTATAATTATCTGCTCCGCCACCAAACACACAGCTACTCCTACTAGTGATTCAAGTACAATAACCACTCCCAACCCGTCCATAATGTCACGTGACTAATTCCTACATAACTTTAAAGTTAACATGTGTAGTGAGGAAAGAAAGCACTGCATACATTTAAAGCATTGATTAGATAATAACTTTGGATAATGCACTTCTGTCTTTTTATTACAGCTAACATTACGTTTATGTTAATATCTAGAATAAACTGCTGTGATTCTTTAAGATGTAAATGCATTAAATATTTTATCTACACTACTGATAAGATCAAAGTTCTGTAATATGCCGCGCCTCGTAATTGTTATAGGAACAGCTGCAAAAAAAAACTTCCTTTTGTATTGGCAAATTAAGAAGCTGTAAACGATTCATGTTTTTTATTAATTAATATACGCCATATTATCCTAAATTCATAGGCACAAATATATTACTGGCATGATCATATCATGGGCATAATGTTTAGATGGGATGCTTTTAGGAATACTCTCTCTCTCTCTCTCTCTCTCTCTCTCTCTCTCGTGAAATGCTAATTTAAGCAAAGGAGAGGACATATTGCAAATTGCTGCCCACAAACCACATTTAATATTCATACATATGGATTACAGCATTCTATCAAACAAAGCGCATTAAAGAAGAAACGGAAATAATATAAAAGGAATGCACCTATAGCTTGAGTCTTTGACACTGAAAACCCGATTTGATTCGTAGTTCACAATATATATGCTAAAATAAAAAAGGCAGGCCTGACTAGAAAATAAGACAATGAGATGGCTGTATCAAAACTGACGAAATTGTGGAACAAAAGAAAGCATTACATTTACTTTTTATATATACTTTTTCATCAAGGATTGTTTTCACCTGTCCAATAGAAACTTGCAATAGTAAAAAAAAGCAAATAAAAAGACCAAAATCAAAATAATTCCCTAGTATTTGTTACTGATACAATGGTTATGAAAATAGAATGCTAGCAATATGGTATTACTTGCTTTGTCTACGGGTAAAAATATAACAACGTTGAATCGAGTAAGCCACCTCTTGATTACAAGATTTGCCATTATAAACATTTTCTCATCTAAAAAAACAAAACAAATTGTTTTGATAATAAAACATAAACGAGTTATGGTAGAAAATGTTATTGATAATTCAAAAGATTTGTTGAGATCACATCGATCATTGAACAATAACTAGGGATATACTTTTCTTTCTCTCAAAGGAATCTATACAGGACATAAAGGAATATTATGATATTTATATTTATTATCATCGCTTACGGTATGCTTGTATTAAGCTTGTGACCTTGCATTGAGTCCACACCAGTTTTGCTTGTATGCCTGCTAATTAGGGACTCATACACAATACTAATTATTTCAACCGAAATGAATACAATAAACACCAGCTTGAGACAAGATGACGTCAGCACGATTGTAGACTTTGTGTAACAAAGGCCCTAATTACCTGAAAGCACTAGATAAATACAGCGCACATGCATTTGACAGCTACTGGAAAAATATGCATACGCAGACGTGCGTGTGTGTGTGTGTGTGTGTGTGTGTGTGTGTGTGTGTATGTGTGTGTGTGTGTGTGTGTAAGGTATCAGTTCCGTCATTTAAAAAATAAACATTTGTTTTCTTTCTTTAAAATGGTGAGGCAGACAAATAAACAGGAATTGAACGTATACATTTCATTGTATATACGGGATTACACTCACACTTCTTCTCTAAATCAGTATGTAATATTTATTTTTGCAATCAGTAACGTAAATCCTTGCGAAAATTGTTTATCTACAGGGTCCTTAGCTAATGCCAAAGAAATGGAAGAACAGTCTGAACTATCTTGCATGCTATTTTGCAAAGATCCTTTAATGTGACAAACATTGACACCCATGACTAGCAAAGGTAGCTCATGTAATACGATAAATAGCATGAACCAAATTGAAGAGAGAATGAGAGAAAAGTAAATAAAACCTAAGCCTACTAGAAATGCAACTAGCAATCATGGCTTAAAATATATAAATTCTAAAACGGACAAATCAAAACTGAAAAGACTACGACATAATATGACATAAAACAAAATGGTTTAAATAGATTGAGAACCACTAACAATTTTAATCAACAAAGAGCTCAGAATGTTGAACTCGTTTCTGCCATTCTCCCTCTATTCGTATTAACGTACCTCTAATTAAACCATCAATAGAGTGAATGAACATTCTTCAACAGCGGCATCTATTTAAACCACCAGCCCTAGCATCGATAGCATATCAAAGAAATGAACTATCCACCTTATACAGACTGATTAAATTTGTATTTTGAAATTTTGAATTTGTTTCGACAACATTATAAGTTATAGACAACGATCGCATATCAACGAAATGAACTATCCATGTTATATAGACAGATTATTTTTTTTTTAAATTTTGTCAACAACATCAACATTTATAGACAACGACCCATCTACCCATGCATCATATAAAGTTCAGAGCTCTGTATCAATTCTACACTTGTAGAATTCACTGTTGCAAAGTTCTCCTGCAAGAAAGTATTAAATATTTAACCAACCATTTTTGACTTACGCTGAATATAAATGATGCTTTTTATGGATGCAGGCGGGTATGAATAAAGAAACCAACACACGCATGCGTGAAAACGAATGATGTAAGCGTTTTGCCGTAAACAGAAGTATGCCTACATATTTTAGCCCCTTAAACAGATTTATTTTGATACATTTGTTTCGCAGCTGTACAAACCATAAGTGTAATGTTTATTTCATTAATTGGCAATATAGCCAATATGGAGATCACATGCATTATACATATATTCGTTGTAGGTCAGGTGAATAACTGTAAGTAACTTTTCCACTCAGAACAAGTACATTTGTTATTTATTTTAATAGTACCAACATCTTTACTATGAATCAATCTTTCATTGCATAATTAACAGAATATGAATTGTGTCTTACCCATGTACTCCATATTTCTTTAAAAATACGCAAAGAATCCGGATAAACGGAGAAGATAACAAACACATAAATAAGTTTACGTGCTTCAACAGGTAAAACCAGGATTCTGTCGAAATAAGCATTTATCTGCACGAAACAAAATTGTTCATTTTAGTGTTTCCTTAAGATGAGCTATCCAAAACATTCAGAAATAGATAGCGTACACAAGAATAGACGGACTTCGGGTAATCTATACATTTCGTGGTCACATTTCTAGCATGTTTCATGAATACATAACAACTTTAAATTTTCAGTTCCACGACTACCGACTGCCGACACTTTTGATACAGTTTAAAAATAACTAAACAAATTTTGCAAGAGAGAGAGTAACAAGTATATGATACATCGGAAACTGCAGTTCTTTGTTTCAGTTTCCAAACAGCAAAATACCATGCGTACTGTATACGACTACTTTGGATTGTTCAATCAATCGGAGGACTAGTCTGAAACCAAAAGAAAGCACATGCGTTACAACAATTAGTATACGGGTTCTAAAACAAATTGATTTCAATGCTGTAGATTTATCAATCACTCCGTAGATTCTGACACCAACGCACTATTCGTTTGCAAGTTTGGAAAAAATTGTGGGTTTGTCATTATTTCTATTATTAAACAATTTCCAACATTATGGTGACACATCTTTGCCTAAACAAGAATATTTACTCTTTGTCTTTATTTTCGATACGGGTGGTTAAAAGAAGCTTCTAAAAGTTTTCATTCCGATTCATGATATAATAAAATAATAACACATTACTTGTAAACGTCTCATTCCGATTCATACTACAATAGAAAGTTAACACATTCGTTGTAAAGGTTCTCATTCCGATTCATGATATAATAAAATTTTAACACATTCGTTGCAAAAGTATTCATTCCGATTCATGATATAATACAATTTTAACACATTCGTTGTAAAAGTATTCATTCCGATTCATGATATAATACAATTTTAACACATTCGTTGTAAAGGTTTTCATTCCGATTCATGATATAATACAATTTTAACACATTCGTTGTAAAGGTTTTCATTCCGATTCATGATATAATACAATTTTAACACATTCGTTGTAAAGGTTTTCATTCCGATTCATGATATAATACAATTTTAACACATTCGTTGTAAAGGTTTTCATTCCGATTCATGATATAATACAATTTTAACACATTCGTTGTAAAGGTTTTCATTCCGATTCATGATATAATACAATTTTAACACATTCGTTGTAAAGGTTTTCATTCCGATTCATGATATAATACAATTTTAACACATTCGTTGTAAAGGTATTCATTCCGATTCATGATATAATACAATTTTAACACATTCGTTGTAAAAGTATTCATTCCGATTCATGATATAATACAATTTTAACACATTGGTTGTAAAGGTTCTCATTCCAATTCATGATATAATACAATTTTAACACATTCGTTGTAAAGTTTTTCATTCCGATTCATGATATAATACAATTTTAACACATTCGTTGTAAAGGTTTTCATTCCGATTCATGATATAATACAATTTTAACACATTAGATATAGAGGTTTTCATTCCGATTCATGATATAAAATTTTTTTAACACATTCGTTGTGAAGGTATTCATTCCGATTCATGATATAATACAATTTTAACACATTAGATATAGAGGTTTTCATTCCGATTCATGATATAATACAATTTTAACACATTCGTTGTAAAGGTATTCATTCCTATTCATGATATAATACAATTTTAACACATTAGATATAGAGGTTTTCATTCCTATTCCGATTCATAATATATTGAATTTTAACACATTCGTTGAAGAGCTTTTCATTCCGATTGATGATATATGACATCTATGAAACATCACTTCTCTGTCCGAAACATTTGACGCAAATGTGTTCAAGATGTTCGCAATGTATTCTCCAAACATTTGTCTCCCAGTATTGTAGAAACGACCTAGTCACAAATTTGTGACGTAAACATATAATGGGCATGAAAATTATGGCTGCTCAAACATGTGGCGCAAGTGTCATAGAGAGATTACTACTGCAAACACTGTGACCAATTCCGCTAACAACCGAGTGAAAACAGGCATTTACCTCATACACAATTATCTGTGAATGTATTTACCATATATATATATATATATATATATATATATATATATATATATATATATAGTAAAGTACAATGGATTAGATAGATAATGAATATGAAAAAAACCAAGAACCCATCACATATAAGCGCAAGATTCCATTTTTTCAAACATTTGATCTGTGCCATAAATTATAGGTGAGCTCCCGACTGTCCCGATAACGAGACAAAGAAACAGTCAAAACTTCCCTAAGTCAAAAAGAGATATTTTTCATTCTTATTTCAAATATTATTTTTATCATGTGCCTTTGACTTCACTCTATGCTCCTTTGTGCTCATATTCGGGTAAAATACGTTCAGTTTTCATCAGTGTATTTAATTGCCAGCTAATCCTAGCTCATTTTTGTTCATTCATTAATCCCCTTCTCATTCAAAACTATGCCCTTTTGAAATCTCCCACCTAGAACCCAAATAACAAGATGTAACATCAATGCAGCTGTTCAAATTTAATCCGTTAAGAGGAAATAAATACGGTACTCAGTTAATCGTTTTAGTTTTACTATAGTTATACTGATCTAAAATGCTCGCCTTTACCGGTCACTGCCATCTCATGTCTGTTCGCGTGGGTTCAAATCTCTGGTTCGGCCAATGTGAGCACGCAAGAAAACTTGCATTAGCCTATCATACGCTGAAAATGGCGCTCAACTCAAAACAACAATATCAACAATAGTTATTACATTTTCATTATTATTATCAAACATTAAACCAAGAATTTACATTGGTTTTTTACTCCTGTTTCAGTTGCGGTTCGTTCAACTTTGTTTCGTTCATTGTTGCATCATTATTATTTGTATGTTTATATTTGGGGATAACTAGGCATATTGCTACACTCTAAAGGTACACTACCACATCTCCAGTATGACGTATTTAGCTTGGTTAGGATATCCAACAGTAAGTAAGCAAGAAATGCTTTACATGCACGGTGACCTCATTTATATGTTAATATATAGTCAATGGTCGGACTCTTCGGACACTTCTCAAAAAGAATTCAAATATGCGTTCAAATCAAACCAAAAATGATCAGGACAATCAAATCGCAACATATTCTCTAAGATTATTTGCTACAATATTCACTGTTTTAGTCTATTTGATAGATTCACGTTGAATCTTATAACCATAACAATAACCCATTTAATCAAACCAAATTGGCCCTTTATGTAATTTTTCAAACTAAACTGTCCGGGTCTGGGTTTATTCTATCAAGAACTTGATTGTGTTTATGTACACCTTGACATTTCATTGCTTGACATTTTATCGTCTCCATATAAGATACACTTTTAGAAACACAAAACCGAAAAGCATAAAGTAATGGCCACGAAGAAAAGTAATCCTCTCCATGATTCTTTACACACGCACAAAAATGTAACAGTGAAACGTGGCCGAGGTTAAATTATTTCTGTTTAGTTAAATTATAGAATGACTAATAGAGAGTCATTTATGTCGAAACGCCAGAACCAATTTCAAGCTGAAATGCAAACACTGATTTAAATGTAGAATTTCGGACACGCAATTAGCAAAAGAGTGAGAAAGAAGAAAGAAAGTGGAGTCGAATGTCCGAAGCACGAGTATTGAGACTGTGCAGATGCGTGTTGGTTCTGCGTAAACTATTACTATGTTGTGGTAGAAATTGGTTTGTGCAATGAAGGTGGAGAGAACAAAGATATATTTTAATGATTTGTTAATTGCAATCCAGATTTCTGAGCATAAAACTACGAACTAATACATTAATGAATAATTAGCTTCATTATTATTGTCAATTTACCTACAATTACTATATAAGAGTAAAAGTACAGGAAGACAGACAATGGGATAGAGAGTGTAAACGTATTGCATGCAATACGTGATCTTTGAATCGTAAGTACTCTAAATATTATTATAACTAATACATCTCGTAAAAAGGACTAATGTTGCCACTTGCTCACATACAAAGAATTGCCGAATATAAGTCACAAGTGGAAAATGGAGAAACTATTGGCCTCGCCACCCTGCATTTGTCAGCATGGTACTTATACTTGTGAGCACACGTAGTAATATTTCTTTTTCAAAACATAAGAGCGTTTTGAACAGATATGACTAAGCTAAACTGAGCATTATGTAAGTTGCGCAAGTACAAACAATGCAATAATTCCCAACTTTACCAATTACACCGCGATATCCTTCCAATGGGAGTCACATGTCACTAATAGCTTTAACTGGTGCATTACAAATGCGTCATAATACAATACTTTGAGGTCAGGTTCACACACACACACACACACACACACACACACACACACACACACACAGAACGACAGGGGTTATCAGTTGCCAACATACAGAAATACAGGAAAGCACAGTATATGAAAATGAACTTAAATCTTAATTTCTAAAAGAGAGGGTCCCAGTCAATTTAAAACAATAAAGTAAAGGAATTACAATATTTCTTACGTAGTTATGTGATCGAAGAATAGAAGAAAAAGATTTCAATCTGAAGTTTCATCATCATCATTATCATCAATCCCTTAATCCAAGAGGTCGTTTGGGCAACACAGTTGCCTTTACAACCAGTTCTCTCCATCTTTCACCGTTCTCCACTGCCCTTTGGGAATCTCCAAATCCGATGCCTGTCCACTCCTTAATGTTGTCTTCCGACCTTTTTTCTGTCTGCCACTTCTTCTGCACCCTCGCACTGTGCCTTGCAAGATTGTTTTTGCCAGTCCAGATGATCTCGAGACATGACCGTACCACTTCAGTTTGCGATATTTTACAGTGGTCAAGAGGTCTTCATAGGATCCGATGGCTCGTTGGATCCTGTTGTGGACTTGTTTGTTGGTTACATGGTCAATGTATGAGATGCCCAAAATCTTGAGGTAGCATCTCATTTCGAAGGTTTGAATTCTTCTTTGTAGATCTGATGTGAGCGTCCATGTTTCACAAGCATACAGAAAGATGGATATGACAATCGAGCGCATCAGCCTTATTTTGGAACCAAGAGCAATGTTGGTATCATTCTGTATTTGTCTCAGCCTTGTTATTGCTGCTGTTGTCTGGGCAATCTTGCGAAGTAGTTCTGGTTTGGAGCCCTCATCTGTGATAATTCATCCCAAGTACTTGAAGCTTATGACACTTTCCATCTTCTGTCCACTGGCCTTTATTTCTGCACTGATGCCATTGGTGTTGCTTGTAATCAGTTTGTTTGTTTCGGCGCTAATCTCCATACCATATGCTGTGGAGGCTGAGTCGAGGCGCTCAACCAAGTCAGCCAGTTCTTTTTCATCTCCTGATAAACCATCAATACCATCTGCGAGGCGACGTTTGTTGATTGTTCTTCCTCTCATGCTGACAGTGCCCTTGTGGTCATGCAAGGCATCCTCCATGGTCCTTTCCAGGAAAATGTTGAAGAGTGTAGGTGACAGTAAACATTCCTGTCTGACTACAACTGTTGTTCGAAACCAATCTCCTCTGTTGCCATTGATGAGGATAGCACTGGTGGCTTTGTCATAGAGGTGTTGAACAACCTACATCAGGTATGAGCTGATGTTGTACTTCCTCATAGTTGCCCATAAGGCTGCATGCCATACCCTATCAAAGGCCTTTTTCAAATCTACGAAGACGTGGTATAGATTATGCTGGTGCTGAAGATATTTCTCGCAAAGGAGTCTGAGATTGAAGATTTGTTATGTGGTGCTCTTTCCTGCTCGGAAGCCTACCTGCTCTGCAGCAATAATTTTCTCTGCTTGAGGCTTTAGTCTGTTGAGAATTATCTTCAACATGACTTTGCTCGGGTGACCGATCAAACTGATGGTTTTGTAGTTTTGACATAGTTGTAGGTTTCCTTTCTTAGGGAGCACGATGACCAAGGATTGAGTCCATATGGTGGGCCATTCTCCTGTCTGCCATATCTTGTTTCAGATTGTTGTTAGGACTGTAACTATCTCTTCTCCTCCTGCTTGAATGAGCTCTGCTTGTATGTTGTCAATGCGGGCTGACTTTCCTTTCTTTAGTGACCTAACTGCAATTTATACTTCTTCACGAAGAATGGGACTGTCATCAATTTCTTCTCCCTGAAGGCAATTTAGTACTGCTGGATCTCCCTGGGTCTTATGATTATACAATGCTGAGCAGTATTCTGTCCATCGCTTGAGGATCTCTTGATCGTCTGTGAGGCATTTTCCTGATTTGTCTTGGATGGTGGCAGTTTTCCCTTGTTTATAGGTTGTTGCGATCTTTTACCAGTTGATATGCCATTTTGCTGTCATTTCTACTCATACTGTCTTCGATTTTGCAGCATTGTCTTTCTATTCCGGATTCCTTTGCCTCCTTGATGATTTTCCTGATCATATTCTTTATCTCTCTGCATTTTCTAGCTCCTTCATGATCTCTTTTTCCTTTTTCAGTTCTCTTCTTTTGTTGCATAGTTCAAGGACATCTGTTGTGACCCAAGTTTTCTTTGTTCGACGATATTTGCCAATGATCTCGCTAGCTGTGCTAGTCACAGCTGTGTTGAACATGGTTGTTAAGGATTCGAGGTGCATGTCTTGGTTGTTCAGGGTTATCAAAGGGGCAAATTTACCACCTATCATTGCCTGGAAGGCTTCTGCGACTTTTGGATATTTAAATTTTTCAAGGACAAATCTGATTCATGGTTGGTTAGGCTTTTTGATCATTTTCAGGTAGAGGACAACCGTTGTCATTAATAAATCATGGTCACTTACAATATCTGCGCCTGGATAACTTGGTGTTCTGGCGATATTCAGACCTGTGCAGAATCGTGTCTTCACCAAGATGTAGTCAATTTGGTTGTGATTGTTGTCCATCTGGATTTCGCAGAGACCAATAATGTTCCAGTTGTACCTCTCCAACTCATGTGGAAGATCTTTCAAGATTCCCACAGTCCTCTGTGTTCTAACGTTCCATGTACCGATGATGATGTTGTCTCTCCCACAAATCTTGGTAGTGGGGGCACCAGTTGTCACCTCCGCCCTGGTGTGCAACAGAAGCTGCGGTCATTGTTGACCCGGGCTGCGACCGATCCGGTATGGAAGAATTTTTAGTTGTCTTCATGTGGTGTGTCAAGGGCAAGATACAGCCTGGCGGAACCCATCCCTCTCCAGACTGGATGACCACAGAAGAAATCCACTGATATAATGTGGCACGCCCTGGCCCTGAGCACATGGTCCTTGAACTCATCTTGGAGCATTCCTCCCTGGCCGTTGACTTCATCATGGAAGACGTCCGCCCAGTGATGCTATGCTATCATCACACCATTTTACCCATAGTTTGGAGACTCGCGGAGGCTAGAGAGTCTTATTCCATCCCGTACGGATCCAATGGACCTGTACCACTGCCCTCGAATTTTCAGTTGTGAAATATCAAATATCAATCTGAGAAACCTCAAGGTCCTTCGGAAATTGTGGATAAGCATGTCAAGTTAAATGCACATAAAAGTCCTCGAACCATCTTCCATGTTAACAACACATTAAAAGTCATCCATTTTACTTTATAAGAAGCATTGTTTATAACAATGCTGCCATATGGCTATAAACATTACACGGCAATGTCATCACCATTATGAAGCAACATGGATACAAGTTCCAAAGACAAGCGATTTTGTAAGTTCTTTGAGAAACATCTTGAACTATGTCAGAAACAGGCTGAACACCAGGGAGCACAGATGAAACGCATCATCGTCTTGAACAAATAACTCATTCCTTCTCGGAAAAATTGGGCTACAAAATACATTAGAACAGATTTTCTAAAGCGATGAGACGGTATTCAAAAGAATTGGTATGAAAAGCTAAAACAGTTAATAACAATATTTTATAGCATGAGGCCAATAACTGTATATTTATGTATGTAAACTTGTGGAACAGGTGTTCCTTCCTTTGTGATTTTTGGAAGATGTCTAACCATCATGCCATACAAGGGTCGTTTTCGAAATTACCGGTTGTTTTGATACCCAGATATGGGTACATGGATGGTCCTCTCTTTCAGATAATAGTTTAAATAAATTAATTATTTTTGGGGCTATGATCGGCCAGCACTACTTATAACAGAAAATCACCATAGCTGCGCAAGCGTAGACGAAATTAAGCTAGCACGACAAAACCATGTGGAATTGGTATGACTGCCACCATACATATCCCACATTCTACCACCAGTGCATATTTAAATTATGCGACCAATTAAGAAAAAGTCTCTTCCATTGCAGTCCACATTTGTTTCTTTAACAAACATCAGGAACTAAGCAATGCTAGCTTTCTAAAAATGCTTTCGGACGCAATTAAGTAGTTTTTCCCTTCTCACATGAAATAATTCTACCAATTCAGCCTTGGAATCCCAACGCGATTGACAAGACGAGTTTCTTCTAAATGAATTCTAACTGGTAAATTATTGACCTATTATTACGGCTGTCCAATCCACATCAGCAATAATAGACAAGAAAGAAATATTGCAAATCTGTATGTGCAAAATGCAGAAGTAAACGTGGCGGCAATCCTTTGGTAACATAAGGCCCAATATCAACACATCTGTTCTGAAACTCCCAGGTAGTATCAGTTCAACAAATCATTATTATAACAACATAAATTTTGATCTAATTTGTGGCAATGTTTATAACATGTTCAAAGTAAAAGGTCAAGGAGGTGCTCAAAGGCACAAACAAGAGGGATTAGAGAAGAAAGCATGGAAATAAGTTGATTTAAAAAGGAACAACAGGAACAAAACAGCTTCAAAAGGAATGAAAAATAAATCAGCTACTCTCATGATGCACCTGATGACAACAGTCATGAAGATGATCCCAGACAAGCAGTGTCGGCTGAGTGTGGCATGGATCCATAGTGGCAACGTCAGTCCTGTGTAGTAGCGTATGTACTCGAATATGGTTTCTTACTGAAGATGAAACAGTATCTCTGTATTCTGAGCTTGAATAAAAAAAGAATAGATTCATCAGTGACAACAACTTAATCCACCCAGTATTTAATTAGGTTCACGTTACTACTCGATCCAATGTTGCTTATGTTCTTGTTATTTGATTATTGTTTTTCACACTGCTCATTCGATTAATAATAATAATTAAGCAACATCAGTGGAATATAAACTAAATTATTTTAGTAGTATTCACGTTTCAGATGCATACAGTAACTATCATCGGCTGGTGCACAGATGTAAATGTTCGTTATTAGACGTATGTTTGAAGAGTTCTGCCAATTTTAAGTCATTTCCATGTAAAACTTAAGTCAACAATTATATCAAATTAAATTACATGATAAAGGTCAAGTAATATTATAACAATTGTTCCCTTTTCCTGTATGGATATCCATGTCAAGATCGTTTTCGTAGTTGTATGACCTGTATCTAAAACCTGATAAAGCATGTGCCCGTTGTACGAGTGGATGTATTACTTTCCATTTTGTTCGTCGCTCGCAAGGTACTGGAAGATTTTTCTCTATGTCCAAAACTCCTATTCTCTAATATTTTGAATTCAAACTACATTGACGTAGATGTTAATTCCATCTCATGTTGTGACTCGGTGTCGCCCAAATATCATGTGCATATTCATATCCTATTTATCTCACCAGTACTTCAGTGTAGCTATTATACTACCTATTAACTTCGTCTCAGCTGAAGACACGTCAGCCATAGCTTTAAATGGGAGTAGTGAAGAGTGACGATAGGGAGAGAATGGAAAATACATTACAGACCCCTCCGGACGATAGGGAGACAAAATTTATAGAGACAAAAGGTTGGGACTATATAGAGACAAAAAGTTGGGACAATATAGAGACCATAGGAATGGAACAGGTAGGGTGACGTCATGGTACTGGCAACAATGTTGCAAGTGGCTGACCTGAATACGCGCAGCTACCCTAAGTAGAACAAATGCAATAGAGACATAGACATATACAACACAATCATAGATTGATGAATATCAATCTATCATACCTAAATTATGCAATCGACAAAAAAAAATTTAGGCAAGAAAGAATAAATCTTTTCTAGGCATATGAAGTGGCTCTGAAAAGGGCCTTTGGGTTTCTTCTTCTTCTTTGTCTTCTTCTAATTCCTTCTTTTCCTCCACCAACTTCCTATCTTTTGTCCTACACTTTTGGTCATTTTTTCATTCTTTTCCTCCTTTTTTTCCTTCTCCTTCACCTCGTTCTTTTTCTTCCTCTTTTCATTTCCTTCTTCCTTTTCAATCTTTTCATTCCATTCTCTCATCCTCTGTTTGTCTTCTATATCTTCCTTTTCTTTCTTTCCTATTCTTATCATCTCATTTAAGATGTCCTTCCCTTTCTTTAAATTGTTAATCTCCATATTTAGTCTGTGGGGACTATAAGCCCCAAACTGCATTCTCACTAGCATCTCCTCCACCATGCCTTATGTGTCTACCACCTCCTGCAATCTCAGCATCCTCTCCATGTTAGTTGCCATTTTTTATATACAGCGTTGAATGGCGCGAATGATGATATCTCCGATTTATTTACTTGAAGCACGGACGTGAAGGAAAACATCCCTTACACTCACTTCACATATTATATACAATCGACACAAACGAACGCGAATGCATAAAACACACCATATACACTATCCAAACAAAGGAACGCGAACGCATAAAACACACCATATATACTATCCACACAGAAGGGAAGAGAAGAAAAAACACACCATATATACTTTCCACACAAACGGACGCGAACGCATAAAACACACTAGATCTACTATCCACACAAACGGACGCGAACGCACACAAACACACCATATATACTATCCACACAAACGGACGCGAATGCACACAAACAAACTATATATACTATCCACACAAACGGACGCGAACGCACACAAACACACCATATCTACTATCCACACAAACGGACGCGAACGCACACAAACACACACACATCAGTAAAAGAGTGAGTGTTTGTAGTCACACTACTCTACATTCACACAAATTGGCAACTTGAATAGTGTCTCTTTTCTAGAGATCTGGTTAGCCCTGAGAAGGGCTGTTTTTTTATAACTCCAATTTCACCTGGTTAATGGTGGCACCTCCCAGGTCTGGCCCCACAGACACAACGTCTGCTCCAGTCCTGCTCCCAATTTAATCTTTCTTTTGGGAGTGTAGAGGGAGGTTGAGTGGATTCACTATCCCACTCCTCTGTTTGTTGGATAGTGAACACTTGTTGTTCCCTATGTCTTCTCTGCCAGACCCAGGGATAATGATGTGGCCTCCTTTCCTCCTCTGCACGCTGCACTGGTTGTTGTTGTTGTTGTGGCTGTGGTTGAAGTGGCGGTACTGGTTGTAGCTGAACTCGTACTGGCTGTGGAAGCGTCCTCACCTCAGGCTTGACCTCACACATATATCTTAGTATGAGGTGAGGCAGGATCTCTCGCTCCTTTTCCTTCTCCTCTTCTTTCTTTTTCTTCTCTTCCTCCTCCTCTATTCTGGCAGCTTCCGCTATAGCCTCCATGGCCAGCTCATCTAAAATGCACCTGGTGCATCTGGAGCTCCAACAATTTGGCAGTTCTATTGCTCATTTCGCTACTGTTGACGAATCAACGATGGGCAGCCAGACTGACGATCTCTCTGATTTATATCCCTGGAGCACGGACCTGAAGGAAAACATTCCCTGACACCAAAACTAACAATGCCACTATTACTATTACATGGAACGCGCGAGCCTAAAAGAAAAACTCACGTTAACTTTTTTACTTATAAACACAGACACATACCATCGGACAAGACAGAGAAACGAAGTGTGGGTTTCTACTGCCAAAAGAAACGAAGTACTTATAGACACACTTATATTTTTTAACATAAACACACAAATGTTTTGGCAATTGAATTAGTATGTCTTTTGTAGAGTGTTGGGGTAGCCCTGAAAAGGGCTGTTTTTGTTGACGGGGAGTAATGGCAATCTTTTACTGTCTAAGATTGCGTCCCCGTCTGGAGCCAGACTTTCCTACAGGATATGGTCTGCTACTGCGGAAAGAGAAGAAGAACTCCTTGGTGTCCACACTGCAGTCAATAAAACCTCTATCTGGATGCTGCTGCTGTTGTTGTTGCTATTCTCTTTGCTGCTTCTGAAGTCTGTACTTCTCTGTCCACTCTTCTTGTTCTTTCTTGATTTCCTCTCTGAAGACCTCTTCTACCAGGTCTTGGGCTATTGATAACATCCTGACATTCTCTCTCTCTTCAGGCTTTGGTATCAGGTTTTTCCTGACACGATGTAAATGCACGTAAGCTTCGTTCAGTTTGGCTAGTCTGGAAGGCATGTTGATAGGTGAACGAGTCAACCATGGATGGCCAGACTGGAGACCGACTCGCTTTATATGGTTGAAACGCGGACGCGATAGAAAACATCCCTACTGGATTTTTGTTGGGTCGGAACGCTATGATAGAAAATGTCATGGTGAGGGATTGAGAGAAGTCAAAGAGCACTTATTCACAGTGGGATTTTTTTAAATCAAGCGACAGACACCTTTTTCAAAACACAACATTTTTATTTAACAAACAACTAACCACTAAAAATTAACAATAACTTCAAACTTTTTTTGACAAGGTTGACAACGTTGTGAAATCATGTTAGATTTCCACTGATGGAAGTCATTGGGTCATTGATGTACACTACGCTTCCTAGCTAAAGACAAAAGATAGCCAAAATGGTCACAAAACCATCGATCTACTTTCTCATCGTTTCTAGAAGAGTTACGATCAAAATAAGTCACTAAATGTTCTAAAGGATATCCAAGACTGCCTTGATGAAGAAAATACACACAATATTGTCCACACACCATGGAATCTGTGCCTTGTAATTTCACATTATTGAATCGTGTCGTCTGGGCATTTCTTCTCATAAAGTCGACGATGTCGTCTTCCAAAGGGGGTAATCCATACGAATCAAAATACTCAACACAATCCTCTTGAGGGAAGTAGACGGCTACCCAGTCGGTTCATGGGAGATGACTGTCGTCCGTGTTGATGACATAAGCTTGATGGTGTTGAGGTTTGCGATGAGGTAGTTCATCTTTAGCGCACAGACAGGATTCCAAGAAGCAGTGTACGAACTATTGTTCAAAAGGTAATAAAGTTTCCAGTTATCCATTTTTTTGTTTTCATTTTTTTTTCAAAGGTAATGATAAATCATCAATTCAATTCTGACATTTTGTTTGAATATCTCTAACAAGTAACCGTTTCTTTGCTTCGTCTCCGCACTTTGGGCTAAGAGAGCTTCAATGCGATAGATTTCCAGTGTAGACAATGCAGAGCAGGAATGATCACTCATGCAACATTGCTTCTTCCGAGATGAGACTCCAAGCATCGTCCAGATACTCGTCCAATTTTTCTTCTTGGCTCATCATCAGACATTTATCGTGTTGAATTTGACTGGGATGATCGTTTTGACATCGACAGCAATCTTTCTTGGTCAATTTCGTAATTTTATCCGCCAGGTGTTTGACACAACAGGACACTAAATGATGTTCTTGTTCTGGCCATCTGGACATGACCACTATGTCCTCTTCGTCTTTGTCTTGGGGTTCTGCTTTCACGGTATCCTCCCATTCCATTTCCAAAGATTCTCTACTGTTCAAAGAGGGATAAGAGTCTTCCATACTTTCTAATAGTCTAGAATAACTTCTTTCAAACTGTTGATTTCTATGGTATCATCGAATTCGGCATACAAGACAACGTTGACCTCGGCGAGAGCTTCTGCAAACTGAAGTTCCACACGCAGTTGACCTGATTTTATAGGGTGGAAATGTCCCTCGTCGCTGCCTTGGTCTGGAGTGAAATCAATGGCCCACAAAGTGTAACCTCCTACATAATCTTCGTACGAAATGCCGTGACTGGTGTTGGTTCCTAGCTGCCCGGTAGCTTCGTACAGGGACAAGTACGATCTCAAGTAATTTTTCTGGGCAAAGTTAGGTTCGAAGGGCCTGGTACACAAGGTCTTACCATCGCGACTGACTTCGATCTTGGACACTCTATAGTGCTTAAACTGGAAAGGATTTTGACCGTGAGCTCCGTTGAGTGCTGCATTACTGACGATGCCAACGATTAAATTTTTGGGTAACTGTCCTTGGAACAGATGATCTTCGATCTTGGATCGGAGTCAAGCAGCAATGGTGAAAGTTTTCGCTTTTACGCGTCATATCGGATACTGGGCGGTAGCTCTGCTCAATGTGTGACTGATGTCGTTTCCCGCTTTAGGTAACACCTCAGCGCGGCGCAGGTAAAGTCTGGCTTCTTGGATGATGGTGTTGTACTCATTAGCATGAGCCATCAAATGGAAAGCGACACTGAAGCGATTTAGTCTCAGGCGAATATCCACTCCGTTGAGCAAATACTTGTCTTGCAAGCGCATGTCCAAATGCAAACGATCCATCAGTTCTAAACTACGATCTTGCAGGATTTTCTTTTGACGGTCATAAAACTCCACATTGTGAGGATCGTCATCTGCCGTTAGGGCTGTGTCGTTAAATTTGTTCTCACCTGAGGTGTCAGGTTATCAAACCACGCAAGCATCCAGGTGAGTGCTCTTGGCCTCTTTTCCGCACGTCAAGAGATTTTCCAGGTACGTTCGTTAAGGGTAAGTATCCATGCTGCTGATGACCAGTTTGTTATTGAAGTACAAATCCACTTCGCTGAACAAGGAATGCATGCAATTGTTGCCGGGGGCTACTCTGGCATCGGCTCCCGGATTGGTGTTGTCCGTTTTGATCACTTTCAGTTTCAGGTACAAGTAACTGCTATTCAAATCGATGTAATCTTCGGGCTGTCCTTTGATTTCAAACTTGATGGGTGCTGAATCCGTCAAAGAGGAGACGGGATGAAATTCGACCCATTGGGATTCTTGCATCGTCATCATGGTGGGTGGCGTGGCAAATAGATCCAGTTCCGACTTGGAACAGGCGCAAGACTCACGGTGCATCATTTTCGTTCTTTCTCTGATTTAATAATCAAAAACATATAAGTCTTGGACGGTTTTTCTTTTCTTAGTCTTTCTAGCTCTCAGGGTGGGAAGTCCTCTGAAGGGGTGTCTTCGTCGTCTCTTTCTGCCTTGTCCTTGCTGTGGCTTTAAGGAAGCTGGAATGCCTGACTCGGCAGCGTCCGGGGCATTTATAGGAGTTTCTCGTCGGCCCAAAATGTCTTTTCCCGTTTGAAGTAAGACATTTTTGCCTGCTTTCAGGAAAGCTTCTTTGGGATTTTGTTTGTCAATGATAAGATTTTGGAGAAGTTCTTTAGCTTGCGTTAACGCGGCATCATTCAAGGTGTGGAATCCCCGTGTCACCAACGGTTTCAAAACGGGAGCGACCGAAAGAAAGGCCGATTTCAGCATATCTCCTAAACCATGTCCTCGCTGTCGTGCGACACCTTGGTACACAGGATACATGACTGACAAGGGGTTAGAGTAATCGTTTTCGAAAATGGAGTTTCACTGTGACTTTCCCTTTGGTGAATGGAATATTTTGTCCCAGATCTCCTGTTATAGTAATGTTGACAGTGTCGAAATACGACTTACTGACGGGCAGATAGTGAAGATGTACAAATTCGCGGTGAACATGATAGGTGTTTCCACCTTCCTCGTCAGCGTTCCTGGCAGAATCCACTTTGAAAGGAATGACATGCAGTAACGGTACGGAGGTGTGTCCCACCACGTTGCACTCCAACATATTTGAGTACACAAAGATCAAATTCAGTCCTTGGTTCATTTCTCCAGGGAATCGAAAATATTTCGCAAAATCCAAGTTACCGGTAACAGATGGTATTTCGTTTTTAATCTTAATCAACTTGGGATCTCCACCCAAAAATCATACAATTCAGGACAAAATGTAATGGCCAATACTTTGTCCTCTGAAACTTTGATCAGTAGGCGACGAGCTATTTTATGGTACTCGAGAGTGACACTTTTTCTGGTTATCTCCAAGGCTTTGCCAAACACGGCATTGAACCTGAATTTGGTAGCAATCGTGTTCACCAAATGCTGACCGCTAAAATAATAGCCTGGCGGAATGGTCAACAGATAGGTGAACCGTTTAGTTTTGAGGACTTGTGTTTTCATAGAGTCACCTGCAGTGGTACGTTCATCCAAGTTTTGATTTGGAATATTTAGGATTTGTGTAGGGTGAATCATTTCCACTAAAGCCACTTCCCAACTGGCTTCGTGATCCAATTGGATGGCCTGAGGTAATTTGGCCGTGTAGCAGGATAAGGTGTTTTTGGGAAACACCTCTATGGAACTGTCACTGGGTAACGTCAAGTAAAATTGGTTATTCATAATTCCAGAGTTCTAGTGTCCGAGGGGTCACTGGAGGTCAGAGGAGTGTCTAAAGGAGGATTGTTGTGATTGGAATGGTGACTGTTGGGAGAGTGACTGACGTTGCACGCAAGGCTTCCGTTGTTGTTCCAGTTAGATGGATTGGGGAGAAGGTAACCGATGCAACTGCTGAGTAAAATGGACCAAAATTGTTTGTCTACTTCTTGTAAACTCAAATTGCAATGGCAGCGCCGATGACAGAATACACCACAAAGATTGGGCAGAAAAAGACGATTTGCGTTTTAGGCACACGTTCTCCACACCACACCCACAAGGGTTTCTTTGGTAAATCTTGCAGAGAAGAACTGGGGGAAGGAGTGGTCACTGCAGTAGCTGAGGCGGTGTTGAAGGGCATGATGGTCACTTCTTTTTATAGTCGATGACTTGCTAAGCGTCAATGCAAGAGTCAAAACTGGGAGGATATCCGTTCCAACTTACTTTGACTTCTTTGACACGTCGTTTTCCCACTTTTCGGGTTCTTCGATTGAGAATGATTTCGATCTTGTACACTTCGTCTTCCTTTTTGGTCACAGGTTGTAACTCGGGCAAGTTAAACGTTCCTTTTAACACTTCCCCGTTCATGTCTTCCAATTTGTAGACGGGAGGATAAAGGCCACGCACTCGTTCAGTGACACGAAACAATTCGGTGGTCCAGTTGGGTAAGAAACCTTTATCGAAAGTGCGTTTGGTTTTTCCAATGCGTACCCAGTCTCCTGCTGCCAACACTCCACCTTTCTTGGGGACAGTCACCGTCGGGGACGTACTAAACAGGCTCTCGAAGACGGTCACTTCGTTGTCGGGCGTCACTTCCGTTGCTCGATGTACTTGAGAGTGTGTTGATGCGTAAGATAATTCCACATGCGTTCTTTCAAGGTGCGTTGAAAACGTTCCACGATGCTGGCTTTGGTTTCGGGATTCTCGGTGGTGAAAACATGAATGTCACGTTTCTTCAATTCTTTTTGGAAAGCTTGATTCAGAAATTAGGTGCCTTTGTCGGTTTACCACCGAAGAGGGTGACGTCCACTTTGTTTTAATACCAGTTTTAGGGCTAGCACCATTTCTCTGCTCGATTTGAAAGTCAATGGCACAACCTAGGCAAATCTGGAAAAGACGTTGATGACACAAAACAAATATTTGTAGCCACGATTGTAGGTTGCCAAATGAGAGACATCGGCTTGCCATTGATGATCGATGCCCTCCACTCGGGTGCGACTTCTGGAAAATGTTCGTCGAATGGGTTTATGTAAGGTGTACGTGGCTTGTTCTTGTAACCATCGCTGCACTTGAGGTAAACGGAAACTTTTCAGTCGGGTTTTGGCAGCACGATACAATTTCTGAACTCCTCCGTAACCCGCAGGATGCGATGGATCGTAGTAATGCTGGTTAACACCTTCTCCATGTTTTTAATAAGTTATCCACTCTTCACTGATGCTACACTGGATGGGGCGAAGGGGTGGTTTAGAAACAGCTTTATGTGTCCGATGTGCCACGGGAATAGTAGTCGAGGGTAGTGGTGGTGGTGGTGGCGGTAATGGATGGCTTTGGTCTTCTTTTCTTTTTTCACTTCTGGTTTCCCTTCTTTCTTTTATACTTCTGTCGAAGGAGGAGTTGACATCTTTTCAGGCCATGCTTTAAGTTCTTCTCTTTGGCTGTAGGGGAAGGGGTCAACAAGGACGCTACAATCTTACTAGGGATGGGAGCTGCTGACGGTGTTTGAAAGACTTCTCGTGCCTCTTCTTCCTTAGGTATCCCTGTGGTTACGTCTGTCTTGACCACTGGTGGTAGTGGTGGTGGTGATGGATTTTTCATCAGGGCCTTAAAATCTTTCAGAGCGGGTTGAGCTGTTTCGTCTAAAGCTTTCTGGTGAAAGAGTTGCAGTCGTTGCAACAGTTGACCGAACCGTTGCGATTTTTCCGTTTCTGACAAATCGCTGATATCCATCAATGATTGCAATTCATGTTGTAACTGGGACATCACGGTCAAATGAGGATTGGGAGGTAAATGAGAGGTCCGTTGTTCTTGCCAACGATGGTATTCCATCCATCGTTTGGAAGGCACTGAAGCCAATTTTCGTCCTTCCATCAGATTTCGATGGTCACGTCTGAGATCTGTTGACTCCAGAGGTCCCTTTAATCTTCTTGACCCTTTTATCTTGGAGCTATGGCGGGTAAGATATGTCCCAACATACCCAACATAGGTCTCGCTATTACGTTGGTATGAAGTCCTAACAGGGGCAAAAATCCTCCGCGTTGCACCAACATCTTTTTCTTTTGACGAATGGGTATTTTCTTTTGGACCATTTGGCGAAAAACGTGTCGATGTTTGGCTAAGCATTTTTTCTGGTGTTTAGACAAAGGTATCGTTCCTTTCAAGACATTCAGACAACATTCGCTCACGGCATCGATGACGTCTTTGGAGGCGGATTGAATGTGTTTCTTTTGCATGGTTTAAGAAGCTTTGGACAGGACGGACAACATGTCCCAATGTTTGACTAAACGAGGAGGCAGTCCTTTCCTTTTCCTTCTTTTGGGGGTAGAAGAAGGATGTCTTTGGGGGGGGGGTGACATTTTTGTTTGTTGGTTGGTTAGGGGCAAACACAAAAAAATACATTAACGTCGATGACTTGGCACACGGCCTTTTATCCCTTTTTTTTGACTGTCGCTTCGTCATAAAGGTGACAATTTGTTTTCCAAAATCGCCAAAGAATCCTACTCTTTGGTGGCTTCTCCTTTTCTTTGGACGAGTGTGTCTTTTCAGGGACAGACGTCGATGTTTGGCTAAGCTTTTTTTCGGATGACGTGACTGTTTTTTTATCTTTTTCCTTTTCCTTTCTGGACAGGCGAACGACGATAAGGGAACATCTTTGGAGCACAAAATACATTGAAGTCCATGGCACGACATGTGTCCTTTTATCCTATTGTTTTTGGAGGTTGTTCTCTATCTGTTTGGCGAAATTATCTACTAACTTAGACATTAATAAGAAAAATCTTCCCCTTTGGTGGCTTCTCCTTTTCTTTGGACGAGGGTGTCTTTTCAGGGACAGACATTGATGTTTGGCTAAGGGTTTGTTCTGATGACTTGACTGTCCTTTTCTTTTTCCTTTTTCTTTTTGGACAGAAGAAAGACGATGGTGATGGTGTGCACGTCGTTGAGGGGACATCTTTGGGCGTACAGGAGCACAAAAACACTGATCGTTATCGCTTGCCCCGGGTCTTTTTTGTACAGTAATGCGACGCCACTAATTATCGGCTCGTCGTATCATTTTCATGGTCGTGGAGGGGTTCGCAACGGACTCAATGGGGACAGTTCTTGCTTGGACAAATCCAGTAAACTCTTTAACACGCCCAATCTCTCTTGAACTTTGATTTTGGGGGCAGGTACTTTCTGAGCATCGGTCACTGCCGCTAAAGAGGAAGAGCGTGTCACCAGTGGAGGAGAAGTTTTTGGAGACGCCGGTTTCCAATTTTTCATCAAATTAGGAAAGACACGTGTCAAATCGGGTTTGGCAGGCATCACCAGCAACGGAGAAGTGGAAGAACCTGAAGCTACTGAAGACGCAATCACCGATGCGCCAGGTCGTGGTTTGCGAATGTAAGGTTGCGTCCTGGCGGCAGTACCTCTCTTGCGAGTACAAGCTGTTTTCTGTGGGCTTTTCTTTTTCTGTGACTGTGGCCTGGTCTTGACACTGCTGCTCTTTCTCTTTTTCTTCTGGGTACGTCGGGGAGGAGTGGCTTTTTTCTTGGGCAGGACTTTGGGAGCATTGGGATCCCATTTTAAGAGGGAAAGAATGATGACACCTCCTAGAGAACCTCTACCTCCAGGTTTCAAAATGATTTGCTTTCTGGTTTGAGTGTAGATGTGTGGATCGGCCAGTTGCATCAAGGAAACTTTGTTTCTGTCAAATAAACGTTTGGTTTGATGTGCAATGTGAATGATGCCTTGCAGTAATTGACGTGCTGTCACCATAAACGATCCTAAGACTTCTTTGAGACTAGCTTCTAAAACACGAGCACGAATCAATTTGACGGGAAGATGAGAGTGAAGGGACGTCATGTTGACGATGTGTGAGATAGTCCCAAAGTGACCGAAGTTTTTATAGACTTTTTTGGATGTTGTTGTTGTTAAGTCGTCGACGGGGACGTGTACACGACAGGACCTCCGTCTTGGCACCAGTGGTGAAACAGATGGATACGAAATCGCAAATAATCGGGGGTGGTGGGTTTTAAATCCATGAGTAAATAAACGTTTGGGGTTTGAGTGGCATCGTCGTACGCATGAGTCAGCCAAGGCGTTTCTAACTGTTTGGCTAAGACTTGCACTTGCGATTTATCTCTAGGGCTTTTAAACAAGACCACGTAATGAGCATTGAGGCTAATGGTGCGATGGGCTTTACTTTGTTGAAACAAATTTTGGGTGATGTAAATGACACTGGCATTACGATGATGCCCTTTGCACTTAAACCACAGATTAATTTCTTCTTCTTCTTCTCATTAACATGTCATGGAAGATGACCAGATGGGTTTGGCTAGGGTCAGAGACGATCCCGTCGTCTTCGCCAGGAATGATTTCCAGAAAGACGATGAAATCGCCTTGACTTTCTCGCAGACGGCTGCACACCGATTTCCACTCTTTGTAACACCACACGATTCGTTGAGGTGGACGATCAATCAAATGATGTTTATGTTCGATCAAACGTTTGACAAAATCGGTTTTGCCTAAACCGCTGGGTCCGGCATTAGCATGTTAAAGGGATGGCGAAGATACAAGGCCTCCCAGATGACACGATCTAAGTATTCGTCGATGACTTTGAAAGTGGAGGAAGAAGGAGCAGAGACAATAGAGGTAGCCATAGTAGTGTAGGGAATGTCACTTTTGACACGAAAACAGAAAAGACAAGAGTTTTTATACTTTTTTTCAGGACACGTTTATTGTCATCTTTAATTGTGAACAACACGAAAGACAAAAATACGTAAAAGCCAAATGCTTAAGTACATGAATAAAAGACACATCAAAACGATCATAGTGGAATATAAACAAGTCTCTCTACAAGATTTTTGGTGATCAAAATGTGGAATCGTAGGGATAGTGTGTAATGTTCTTAGAGTCTCTACACTTGGTACAGTCACACAGGGGTCCTCCCGGAATGGCCTTTCCGGGATGTCAGTGATGGTCCTGTCCTGTCCTGATGGAAGTGGTTCTTCGTCTTCTTATGGCACTGTCACTAACACAGGCTTAAATGTTACTTTTTTCACTGAACGTTTTAATTTTTTAGGATGACAAATCTTGGGCATAGTGTGCCACTTCTTTTGTCCAAGCCACGAAACCCCAGCTTTTCCAGTCACGTACATCTTTCCAGTGAGGGAGTAAGTCACAAGCTACACACACACATCATCGTACACATCTTCAGTACCTAAAAGTTGACGAATCTTTCTTTCCTGCAGATGTCGAGAAGTATCGAGATGAAAGCGCAAAGCTTTTAACAGAATGCGTCTCTCGTGTACATTTAAAGGGACCACTTTCATGTTTTGGTTGGTATGTACTGTTAGTAAAGGGTCCACAAGGAATCGGCCGGTAAACGAAATTCCAGAAAGCAAGTCACTAAGACACACACAACACGTCGACCCAAATTCAATCGACATTTAGATAAAAGTGGTTTAAACATCGGTGACGTAACGGATGCGATTGTTCTTTGCGTTTCACTTGTATTTTCACCAACTCTCGGTAAATGCGTTCTGTCAACTCCACAGGCAAACCACGAATGTTTTCTTGTAAAGTATCCATGACCATGTCAGTCAAATACTTCTCCTGGAGCGAAAGTGACGGATGTAGTGATTAATTTCTGGCCACTGCCATTCCAGGAAACGGTCCAAAATGGTATTAAAATCTTCTAATGTAAATGGTCTAAAGCAGAATATTCGGAAGAACGCACACTTGATCCAGAGAAATCTGACTTGTTTGTTGACTTTTGTCAATTTCCTCTTGTGAATTTCTCGACATAAAAGTTCCTCAGTCACCAATTGAGATTTTGCTTTGACAAGTCCCTGCCAAAGTTCTTTGTAGATCTCTTGCAATTCGTTTGGTAATCTTTGAATATTATTTTTAAATGGTGTTTAAATACTTGTCTAGGTGTTATCCAACGTTTGACTCCTAGCCAGGCTGGTTTCTTAAATGACATGGTATGCCGCTTTAATGACGAAGTCCCACTAAAGGCAGGTGGTGACAATCCGGAGATCATCGAACATGTTCCAGGTAAGTGGAATCTTTCTTCTCCCACTCGTGAAGTGACACACCATAACTGAATCACTTGACTTATCCCCTTCGCCCAAGTAGATAAACCCGGCTATGGCTAATTCTTCGGGGGTATGTCCTCCCAGATATTTTGGCCGTTTTCTTCGGAAAGTTTGGAATCGACTTTCAAAGTCACAGTATTCAGGCAATCGAACAGGGAACGAATATTCGTCTTTCACAGGTTCATTTCGATGAGGGTACGGTGAAATCCGCAGGGGTTTGCTCAGTTTTGGATGACATCCGTAGGGTGGTAGCCGCATGGTTTCATAATGATGACATCCACCATGAAAACCAGCAAAGAGTCCACATTGACGAGTGGCATCGCTTTCGCATCCGTCAGGTTTGACACGCACAGCATTACTTTCCATGGTAGGTATGGTAGTAGTAGTCATAGCAAAGTTCCCATGATGTGGTACCGGATCGCTATGTCACAGCATACTGCATCCCTGAAATCGCAAATCACAGGATCGCACTCGAGTATGCTCTCGCTTGATACTTGCTGTTGGAAAGGATTCATCTTTCTCGCTTGGTCATCGTAGTCACAATGAACTATCGGCCTTGGGCGTTGTCCCTTTTTATACTAGCCGTAATGAAGTCTCAAGCTTGTACATCGGACCTTTTTATGACTTGTTTTGGAAGTCTTCCTTTTTTTCTTCTTGGACAACGGTACTACCTTCTCCAAGGTACCGTCATACCTAAACCGTAGTGTGATGCGTGGAAAGGCCATAGAAAGGTAAGGACAGTGTGAAGCCAATCGAGTATGTTCCAGAATAGCTGAATCTTTATAGATACATCGATCCATATTCAACTTCAGACCACAACTGATACACTGTACGTCGTATCCCAATCCAGTCTCAGGTACCAAGTAGACAAATCCTGTTCTAGCTAAAACATTCGCAGTAGGTAATCCTTCCCTATCCGTTGGCCATTTTTGAAACGTTTCCAATCGACTGGCACAACTACAATAATCAGGGAAGAAAAGAGCAAAATGGTATGGTTCTCCGTGGGTCTCTCACTCGATTCTTGCTGTGTCGAAATCACCCTTCTTGTTGGTGGCTATCGTCTTGGAACCATGTTTTTGATACTAGTGTGTCCGTAAGGTAAAGTGAAGTGGTTGGGAAGCTGAATTCACGTCTGGTACACGATTTGATCGACTTTTTCCAAAGGCCGACTGACAATTTAGTGTGTGGGTAAACGTACAATCTTGTGAGGTTCGTAGGTGATCATTTTAAAATTTCGATCCTCTCTAGACTGCACGGCTTGTTTCAACACGCCAAAGTTCGCCAATCGACCGGTGCGATAATTGAGAGTCAATACTTTCACTTTACACTCCTTGTGCAGTTCTCCTTATTTGTCCCGGCATTCGTAGCCGGAATTTTTGGGACCGTCACATGCAAAACTCAGAATCTTGTCGTTGGGATGCTAGTCCGTCCAGGCTCCTAAACGGTCTCCTTCGATGACAGGGTGACAGTATCCCAGACGATCGATGTATATGCAACTGTCCGTGTCAAAATACAGCACACGATCTCCTAACTGGTGTAAAGCGTCGCACAGTTTTAAGCGAGCATGGGCTGTCACGTAGGCTGCAATGATGACATTTCCAATTTCGGCTTCTACAAAGTTCAGTTCTTCTTCGTAATTGACTAAGATCAAGTCCTCACGAACGACGTCCACCTGTTCGGTGTATTTAGTATTGTCGTGAATCATCTGGATGTAGCGGGAAGGTTCTGTCAAATACTCCGTCTTGGGTAAACACGGTCGTTGTGCCATTTCGCCCCACAAACAATTTAACATCACTTTGGCAAACGATCGCCTTCCTTCCTTTTTCTCGATGTGCTTTAAAGTGATGCCTTCCTGCTCCCAGTGTTTCTCTTTGAATTTATTTTGGCCTTCGGGAGTGTGATACCAGGAAGTATATCCACTGACTTCTTGTTTCAGTTTTAAAAAGGTATCCACGTAGTCTGCAAGAATGCCTTTCTGAGTCTCGTCGCCCTTGTGGTATTTTTCTGTCTTGGGAAAGTGGTAAATTTCGTACACTTCTAACAGTTGGTATCCCAGGTCCAGAGCTTTGAAAAATTGCACGCTAACCGACGTTCCGGTCAAGGCACGTTCTTCCTTAGTATGCTGACAAGGTTGGTCTTGGTTGCACGTTTCGGCACAAGTACGACGCAAAGGAAACATCAGTTTTCCTTGGCAATGATGTGGTAAAACGGGATGGTACAAGTTCGTGGGAGGCAATATTTTACATTTAATCAATCCTTCGTATTGTCGAATCTTGTCCAGGTCAATGTGCTCCGTCAGCAATTGTGGGTGCCCTGTGGGAAAGTGACAGTATTTCCACACGTAAGGATACAGCGAACACACGTCCAAGTATTTGATTTCTTCTCCTTTCTTCTAGTCGGCGTGGTACAGCAAACAGGTGCCATTCGTCCGTTCTCCATACAAGCTGTCCCTCGGGTTCAGTGGGTCCACCAGCTTGTAACTTTCCACGATGCGTTTAAACTCGGGATCGGTTTTCAATCGATGATCGTACTCGTGTTCCCACATTTCTACCACTTGGTATCCTTGCTCTTCTAACTTCAATCGCCGCTGACAAGTGGCCTGGTACAAGTCTTCCATAGTTCGTTGTAAAAACTGATTTTTAGTGCCACGTTGAGGGTAACAGATGGGATATCCGTGAAATAAGCACCCGTTAAACTCGTACACGATCTTGGGGTTTTCTAAGTCCCAGCCATCCACTGAATACGTTCGAATGGTGTTTCCACCTCCTCCGATGCGATCATGTTGGATCCATTTGTCTTCCTTGTCGTACAAGTAATGTAACCAGCGTAGGGCTTTGACCGAGTGTTGACGTTTGACAGCTAAGGTGTTTTCGGGCATGAATCGTTGGCGGTACGCTAAGGAACACGCTTTGGCAATGGTGCAGGCTTCTTTCAAAGGATCGATCCCTCCGTGCTCCATGAATTTTCCACAGCAACGCCGTAAAATGTCCACGTCGGAACGACAATACTTTAACATTTCTTCCTGAAAATCGAAGGGGTCCGAGGCATAAGTGTGGTACCAAGCGTAGAAAGCTACTCGTTGTTCGGTGCTCATGTTGTTGGAGTCGTAGTAGTGAGCCTCAGGCAAATGGGGTAGAACGGCGTGTTGGTTGGCTTCGGTATTGAAAAAGTGCGGGAAATAGCCTTTAACAATTTCTGTCATTCCAAACGTTTCAGGCATTCTGCTCAAAGGCATGGTCAAGTAACTCATCGAATCTTTACTCTGTACTTGGCCCACTTGCATGGAAATGGTTTTGGCTTCGTTCAAAGTCACATTAGGACGTTCGGTACTTTGTTCCGTACAGTATCTGAGAAGAAACTGTCCATCGTATCCCGAGAAATTGTGAGCCATCACCGTGGCATAACGATGACAATCTCTATAACGTTCGAAGTCCTCTTGGCTGCACGTCTCTTCGATGGAGTCTACGATCCATTGGGCGAAATCGGAAAACGTGTTTGGTCCTCAAAAGATTTTTTCACGTCCTCCAGGAATCTTGCTGAAGTGAGGGCAATGACTAAAGATAGGTTCTTGGATGCACTTCTCCCACGCTCGGTGAGCCACGCAGAAATTCGGAATGTGAATGCCAGTCTCTTGGATGCATTTGAGATCGAAAAAGATGAAATTCACATTCTTCTTCTGTTCATCTTCCTCTTTATGTTTGGAATGGTATTTTTGAATGTAGCATTTGTGTTCCAAGTCCGCGATTTGGTGACAAATGTGACATCGCTTCTTTCCTGAACATATGTGCGCCTTGGTATTATTCGTACGTATTACTTGTCCACAAGTTGGGCACAATCTCAGGAGCTGACAAGCAGCTCTTTGCTGTGAACCTTGCGCTTTCAGATGTTGGCAATACAAAAGTGCTCTGCCAAGCAGAGCAATGCACTCGTTCTTGTCTTCGTTCAGACAGATTTAGAAGCCAAACATCCCTCACATTTCAATCCATATTGTGTTGCTCTCGATTGTTATAGCCATGGTCACATTTCTCACAGTAATAACCGTACGCCAGGAATGCAGTGATACTGGTAATGGTATAGAAATGTTCATCGTGATGATAGAGGTGAATGTATTTTCCGTCTTTGAAATTTTTGCCTCGAAACAACAGAGGTCCACGCACTTCTTGAGGGTGTACTTTGAAGGTGTAGCGTGGAGCCAAGACGTCTTGCAATTTTTGCATTTCAGGAATGCCACAGGGTGTGTCTTTGGACACGCCAGCTTGTTGTAACAGGAGTTCTGCTTCTCTTCGTTGTTTGGCTCGGCTGCATTTCTGAATAGTTTGCCAGGTTTTTTTCCATTCTGCTATGTCGTTCTTGTCGGCATATGATCGTCCCACCACGATGGCACGGGCTAAACACATCTTATCTTGAGGATTGTTAATTTGAACCAGGCTGAGCTTGACGCTGCGAAGGTCGTCCACCAATAATACCTTCTTGTGCTGTCCGGTCCATTGGGGAAGAGAAACGTAGGTTATGAACAGTGTCGCTTTTCCATCGGTGATGTGAAACTTGTCGTTGGATTGTTGCACGTGTTGAATCTTGTCGGTGACTTTGGAAGGTGTCAATTCTGCTGGACTGCTAAACTCGATCCAAACGGGGGATTTCAAACTGTCGTGATGAATGGAAAGTCTCAAGCGCTGGTCTTCTTTGGCTTCACATTGCTGTTTCAGTGTGGTTAACAAATAATTCCACACATTGGTGATGAACACCTCTGCTTTCTCCAACGGTACGTCGGACTTGGAATCTTTAAACTTCACCGTGTACATGTAGGCCGTGGTTCTAAATTTTCTGGAGGAGCGTTTGTCAGTTTCTCGAATGTGGTAGTACTTTGCAGGGTTTAGTGGTGATGGTGGACTTTGTCTTGGTGTAGACTCTCTGGGTCTGGATTCTGGTTCACTCATGTCATCTTCAAAATCGCTTGCATGAATTTGAGCCAAGACTTCAGCTACTGTGCGAGGCGATAAATCACGTTTCTGCCTCTTACTTTCTTCTCCTTTCTTTACGAAATGATGCGATCGTTTCATCTTGACTGCAAAAAGCCAAATGACTACATTTGAAACGCCATGGACCCCTATATATTCATTTCAGACCAGTGTATATATAAAGGGCTAGTGCCTTCCCTCCCAGTATTTATTTCAGTCTCAAGCCGACGAGAACTATGGAAGAGCCAACACAGATCGAACTTCTGATCATATCTTTGGGAGGTGTCATACGAAAGTTTTTTCAGACAAGCCGACGGACTACTCCCCCTCCTTTCGAGATAAAAGTCAAGATACTTGCTATATCTGTCAGAAGAAAGGGCATTGGGCGACAGAATGTCCAGACCGTCAAAAAAGCAAGAGCAGTGTCAAAAGAGAAAAAAAAGGTCAAGATACCTGTTATCATTACCAAGAGAAAGGATACTGGTCTTCAAACTGCCCTAAGAAACAACAGGAGCATGAGAAAGAAGAAGAGGTGCCCTCGGCAAAGGAAGAACCCCGACACATTTAAAAAAAGAAGAAAAGAATGCGAAAAAAAGGAGGAAGAAGAGGAAGAAAAACCTGTGAAAGTGAAGAAATTAAGAAAACAGAGTGAATGAAAAAAGACACATAAAAAATCTGTGAACTTTTTTAAAGTGTTGTGTTGTGTTGTGAATTGGATTTTGAAATGTGTGCCAGAATAGACCAGACAGAAATACATAAGTGTCTCCTGGTTTTGAGTTTTTAGAATAAGGGCCTACACTCACGCACTCACACACGTACATCATAGGGCTAAAAAGGGGATTTTGAGTTTTAATTGACTGAGGTAAAATGGATACTATCTCTTTTCGAAAGAAATGGGTGGTCCTGAAAAGGACAGTTGGGTGTTTGTTTTTAAAAACACAAACTCAGGAACGAGAAGCAATCAGCTTTAACTGCCTTAAGTCTTTGCCACGGCCAAGGCGAACTTCTGGACCTGCTCCTGTCGATGATTTAGTAGAAATCACTAGGGCTGGTATCTCAGGCGTACTAACAGGGTTGGATTGTTTGGCTCGGGAAGGTCTTTTTCTCTTGTATTGCAATAAAGAAGTCTGATACATTTGTTTCAGACTTCTTAACTCTGCCAAAATGTCCAAGAGTACCATTACCTTTTGACTGTCACTGTTCTCCTTCTCTCCTAGACCTTGTTTCTTCTCTTCTTCTTCTTCTTCCTGTTGTTTCCTTCTTGCCTCTTCTTCTTCTCGCTGTTGCTGTTCAAGGAGAAAAGCTTGTTCTACCTCTTCCTGCTGTTGTAAAAATTTCTCCAATTCTTCTTTCTGTCTCTGTTTAAAATCTTCGACGTGTGGTAAAGAAGGAGAAGGTAGCGAAGGTGCTGGTACCGGAACAAATTCTTGCAAAGAAGAGAGAAAATCCACTAAATCCCAATTAAAATCGACCTCTTCTGGAAGTAGACCTATGTTCACTTTGGTAGCCGCTGCTATGCCATTGCTTCTCGTCTCCATGACCGGTGCATCCCAATTCATCGTCTTCTTAATTTCCGTCATGTTTCAAAAACAATGTCGCATCGATTCCCTGCGCACAGACGATAGCGCACCTATAAAGGAAATGTGACGTCGCAGGAAGCTCTCTTCGGATTGGAAGACAGACTCCGCGAAGGTACTCAAAATTGTAATGCGTGTTGGGATTGGTGAACAATCTCAATCCGTTTCGATCCGGTCTTCCGCTATAAATAAACGCGGTTCACTTCATTCCCTTCACCTGTTCTCGTCACAAGATGTGGACAAACGTTGAATCCTCTACTCTCGTATCGTCGATGCTGTTCCGTACGGACTTACCCATGTATGTTAAGTCAACATGGACCATCATCCGGATTACCAATACGACTGTTTGGAAAAGAAGATGCTATGTGGAGAGACAAGGCTGTCTGAAGCGAGCCCTCATCTACGGACCAGAGGTTAGACAAAGTTTGAGAAGAGATGAAGATCAGTCAGATGTCCTCTGTGTTAACGAACTGGTGTTAACAAAAAAACCAACGGTCCTTTCAGGGCCACTTCATATCCCTCGAAAAGATTTATTCTTTCTTGCCGAAAAGTATTTTTAGTTGTTGTATAATTTAGGTGTCATGGGCCAATCTATTGCCTAGAAAAGATTTATTCTTGTTTGCCTAAAATATATTTTAGTCGATTGTATAATTTAGGTATGATAGATTGATATTCATCAATCTATGGTTGTGTTGTATATGTCTATGTCTCTATTGCATTTGTCTCTACCTAGGGTAGCCGCGCGTATTCAGGTCAGCTACTTGCAACATTGTTGCCAGTACCACGACATCATTCTACCTGTTCCATTCCTATTGTATCTATATAGTCCCAAACTTTTGTCTCTTTGAATTTTGTCTCCCTATCGTCCCGGGGTGGTGGGTCTGTAATATTTTTTCCCATTGTCTCCCTATCGTCCCCCTTCACTACTAATGGGATCTGTAGTAAAGTAATATTGGCCAAAGTCATGATCTGTGTGTATTGACAAACGATGTTCAATGGCAGGAAAACTATAAACAGCTTGCAACTTCTATTAAGTCTTGATGTTCATGGTTGCATTGATAAGTTCACTGAAACGAGCTCGGCCTTTTCCATCACATTATTAAAACACACGCACACACACACACACACACACACACACATATATATATATATGTATATGTATATATAGAATATATATATATATATATATATATATATATATATATATATATATATATATATATATATATATATATATATATATATATATATATATATATATATATATATATATGTATATATTGTTACGAATATGTAATTAAATTACTTTTGTGTTAGTTTTAAATTCTTTTTCATTTTAATTTTGTTTCATTACATTTTATTGGATTAATAATTTTCATTGGATTTAAGTATCTTTTCGGAAAATTGGCTTGACCCGATTAGATTATAAGATTTTTTCAGGACTATTTTTAGCTCACAGTTTTTGTAAACATCGAGTGAAGACGATTGGTTATTGCCAAGGTCATTTCAGCCCGCATGTTAGCTGAACTGTAAACAGTCTTTCTTTTTTTGTATATTTTTAGTGTGAGAATTTGATTCTTAGATAGGGCTATTCTTGCATACGTGATAAATGTCATTCTTTTATTGCGCTGTTCAAATTAGTAAATCACGTAGCCTATCATTTGAGCTATCATGTGATCTAATATCGCGGCTTTAAACAGACGCTCTCTAGTAGATTTAGTCAGTCGTATGTCCACACCTTGAAGGTACAAGGTGTTTATATTGTTGAAGCCAGATTGTTTTTGAAGTTCATTTGTTTTTGGAATTTAATAATTTATTCTCTAGAAAACTGAACAAGTGCTCTATATTTATAAAAGTTCTGGGAGAAAGAAATTCAGTGGAAATTGATTCTGGAGTTTAACGGAAACATTATAAACTGCGATTCAGTCGAGGATCTGTTACCACCAGTTCAACTACCTAATCTGACGTCATCGCCTCCATATTAGAATTTCATCGTGATTCGAACCCGGATTCGATTAGAACTTTTTAGTGATAGGACTTCTATTTTTTCAATCGTAGGATTAAATTTTGGATTATATTCACAAACCGTAAGTCCTATTTCCAATTTTTACATTTTTTCTAGGGAAATAAATTATTTTGTTAAAATTTACAAAGCTTGTTGTCTTCACTCTTTTCTCTTGTTATTTTTGTACGAGCCTACACGTAACAATAATATATATA
>JAECUM010009798.1:0-20981 GCA_016617855.1 Megalonaias nervosa | reverse complement strand
TATATATATATATATATATATATATTTTCCTGCATGATGACATTTTAAGAAATATAGAGAATGAAGTTAAGTGAGGTAGATGTCATTTAAAAAGTGTCACATTTTGTTAACTTGTACTCTGATGTAACTATTTTCACTGTTTTTGAGTTTCTATTTGAAGTTTTCTGTGGTAATGAAATTTATTCTATGTGATAAAGAATTAAGAAAGTGTTTGCTGTATCGTCTTTTTTATTGATCTTTGATACATCAGGCATTGGTAATAAAATCAATACCTGCTGTCAGTACTTTGATGGCATACCTCTGTAGCAGAAGGTTGTCAGGGGGAGATAACTATATAGGAAATCTCCACTGGAAAGGTGTATATATACATGTGCCTCATATTGGCCATAGAACACAATTAATTTTACTCTATATTCTCTACATTAGTTTCTCAGTACTGAACTTTCCACTGTGTGACAATCAATACAAATCATATTTTAATCTAAAATACCTTCAAAGATGACTACACGGTGAAGTTCTTGTCAAAGGTTCACCGGCATTTTTTTTGAAAGGCTTGACTGTAAACAAACCAACGTGCAATAGAACACAGATTTCACTTCCGGATCATCACCAAGACCTTATTACTCACTGTACACTGTCGCCGAAACACACACAGACACCCACACCATAAGCTCATATTCTAAAGAATAAACAATTGCCTTTAAATCCATACCAAGAATGCCTAATGTAACTCTTGTATCACCACCAAACAGAGACAGGAAAAAATGCTCTAAAAATAGACTGGGACTACATTCGTGGGTACTGAACTGGAATTATTAATTGTGGCCTGATTCCTGAAAAAAAGCACAAACTATTCTTAGTAAAGAAACTATTTTTTACCTAAGAAGGGTTGACAGCGTCACACAGACTAGGAAGGATCCCTCCAAGCCAAAAACCATTATGGACAATTTATTTCAAAAAATTCAGCACTTTTCTTTATTCCATTGATAGAGGAGCCATGTTCCATTTGCACTTACTTTGACAATCTCATTAAATTGCAATGACCCCCCCCCACGATCAAAGATGTTTAAAGCATTATTTCTTGCACAAAATTTAATAAATTTTACAATTGAAAAAAAAATTCTTGAATGTGAAACAAAATCTTAAGTATTTAAGTCCTCCTCCACTTCAAATCATTCAGTTAAGAATTCTAAGTTTCCACCATCTTAAATATTACATTTCTATAGAAATATCATATCAGAACATCAAAACATCAAGAACTTTACTACCATAATTGAAACACATTTATTGCAGTAAATTAGAATTATATCAACTGATAGGTTGATGATAATTAATTAAAAATTGGTACATCACAGGTAAGTGTATTTATTTCACAAGCACACACACAACCAATACTTGCAAAAATGAAACACTGGATTGTGCAGGTTTACTCACAAAAATGTGTATGGTCCAATGGCAACAGCCATCACATTACCTGTATTAACATAGAAACCTCAAGAGAAAAGGAGTACAGTATGCAGATTACATATTTGCCAAGAGAATATTCAATATATATTATCTCTCATGCCTTGAATTGAAATGCAAAATATAAATATGTAATGTCGAGTAAGGCCTTTTCCAGAACAAAATGTTCGTCATCACCTAGACTTGTTGACGTGTATAACACTTTTAAGTATGGATTGCACCACCACTAATATTAATTCAAATGGCTCTTGACACCCACCTCCCTTCTGAAATTTTAAACAGCCATAATCAAGCGGCCACTTTCTAATGTTTGAGTCAATAAATTGTCATAATATTTTGCATACACTGAGACAGAGGCCCCGAGTGGCCCAGTGGTCTAAAGCTCTCACCATTATGGCTTGGGCCAATATGGGTACGTGAGAAAGCTTGCCAGTAGCTTCTCTTGGGTCATTCGTTCTTTCTGGGGTTTTCCTGGGTTCTTCGTAAACCATTTATACTGGCTGCCATGTATAGCCTATCTTGTGCAGAAAAATTGCATTAAACCCTACAACAACAACAACAACAATAACAACGTATACTGAGACAAAAAATTATACCCTCACTGCTCCATCTAAAATATTTATACATTTGGTGTTATTTCATGAACTGGTATTCTACATCAAAATTATGCATTAACAATTTTTAAAGGTGTGGGGTATGAAGGTGGTTGGTATTTTTCACACAAATGTCCTGTCCAAAGTTCTGCACACAAGAAAATTAAATTGCTTCCCATCTGCCCATAGGCTCCATGCTATTTGGTAAAAAAATTAGTCTCTAACAATGAATAAGAATTCATGAAATTAGAAATTTTAGTAAACTACATATAGGACCAAAAAAGCAGACTTCTGAGAGCACCAAGGTCCAACAATTCTTGTACCCTAGGCCCAGGGGCTACCAGAATTCTTGGTCTGTGTTACCATATGATAAATCCAGGTAACCTAATGGGCTACTACAAGATATAATGGCAACATTTTTCAAAGATGAACAATGACAATATTTCACATAAGATAATTAATCTTCATGACTCCATTGTTGATGTTGTTTTGGATTTAAAGTCATTTCTCAGTGCAAGGTAAGCTATACTTGGCAGCCAGTATAACTAGTGGAGGATAAACCCAGGAAAACCCCAGTAAGAACCACAAACCCATGAGAAGCTATTGGCAGCTTTCTCACATACACAGTGGCTGAGCCCAAGGCTCAAACCCATGTGGACAGAGGTGAGATGGAAGTGATTGGTACAGGCAAGTGCTTTCATGGCTCCTAACAAGAAAAAAGAGAGGCAGTCTTAAACCTGATGGATTCATATTTAAGTGCCTTTTTTGGCGCACTGGATTTGAGCTGCACTAACTGATCATTTTACTGGGTGCCATTTCATTTGTACAGAGAAAGCAATAAGGGGCAGGAGTGAGATGTCTACCATGTTTCTGTTTTGGATCAATGTATAATTATATAATTTTCACTGCAACTGAAATAATGACTGCATAAACAAGTATAAATGACAACTATATATATATTCAAGCAAAACAGATAAATTATGAACATCAATGAAGTACTAAAATTCTAAAGATAAATGAAAATGTTATTGAAATTTGTGTAAAAAAGAAACGACAGTAACAAAAATATTAATAAATTAATTAAGAAAGTCAACAGGTTCATATCACAAACTACAAATGAATGCAATAAAATATATTAATATCCATGCATTGTTTTGTAGCAATAACAAGCACAAATAATATTTCACATGAATGATCAATATGGATTTGTGACATATTCACGCTTCCAACAAACTCCTCAACGGAACTTTTATGGCATATGTCAATAATTCAACCACATCAGGTGTTGAAATATGTAACAGTGAAATGTTGCTAAAATTATACATTAGTTACACTATGATAAAATTTCAGGTCTCTTGAACAGATTTTCTTATATACACTTTTCCAAAAATGTTATTCATGACTGAATATATAACCAAATAACAATATTCATGAACTGCATTCTGTTTCTATAATTAAGGTCTGTTTGGACATGACAAAAAAAAAAGCATGCATGTGAGATTCAGATTTAGAAAACCATCTTTTTTCCATGCTCTGTTTCATCTGTTCTTCAGATTCATAAGTCTCTGCCATATTGTTGTGGAATTTTTAGTTACAATTTGCTGACACAGCATTGTTCTGGAGAACTCGGGCATATAATATGCCATGGCACTGGTTAATGAAATCCTTGTTTTTGTTTTACTTATTTAAACTAGCCAATCACAGTCAGTATTTATTATCAAGTTCGGGACTGTAAACAACATCCTCGTATGCTTAGGATTGTTGTTATAGGGTTTAATGCCATTTATCAGTGCAAGATAGGCTATACATGGCGGCCAGTATCAGTGGTGGAAGAAGAACCCAGGAAAACCCTGGAAAGAACCACTGGCAAACTTTCTCACATACCCATATTGGCTGAGCCCGAGACTCGAACCCATGCAGACAGAGGTAAGATAGCAATGATCCGTAACAGTGAGCGCTTTAGACCACTCGGCCACTCGGGGCTCTGCTTAGGATTGAAGGGCCCTGTATAGTGTTGCAGTTTCAAATTACGAGAGCTTTAATTGAATTGATTAATACTTAAGGTCAGAGGAATAGGACATCATAATTAGATCTAAATTTGAATAAGGTGGTCACATTTGTTGACAAGGTAGGTGTTACTGTATAAGGTATTTCTCTTGTTTTAACAACAAACTGATTAATGTAAAAGAAAGATTACTTAAGTCTTATCCAAAATTAGAGTAACATATGTGTGTTGTTTAGTTACAACCCACTGAGACATAATACATCAGTTATGACAATGTGACATAACTTATAGAACCAATATAAAGTCATAGATTTGTTACAAACCAGTCTTCTATCAAAATAATACATCTGTAATAATTTCATAAGAAATGTTAAATGATAATGTATTTTTGTGATGACATGACTGGTGGGCCAGCCTAATAAATCTGAAAAAGTGAGGAGTGGGCTTATCATTAGACAGATATTCCTAATACTTATGAATATATATGTGCCATTTTTGGAGCTGTACCTTTAATTGGTACCACATATCCATTATTGTGCTGATGTACCATTAAGCCCTAATACAAACTTACACACACACACGCACATACATACATAGAAATTTGACAATATCTTGTAACATGAGGCCCATGCATATTTGATGTTGTTCATCTGGCATACAATGTTTAAGACAAATGTTGTAATAAGCCAGGTGCCTTGGATTAAAAGACACAACCACGTCAGGATAATTTCCATCTATTGGGAAGAAAACTATGGTACTTTACAGGCTGTTAAACGATGTTTCAACTCCGAGTCACTTCACCTGGACTAGATGGTTGCTTGAACATGAAGGGTCTTCATGCACACTGCCTACTTATTACAACATGGTCTGATTATGGATAGACAGTTTTGGAGACAAAGTCATTTTAAACTATACTATCTATAGTTACAATATTCAAATCCGAAGGAGACGGGTATCATTTGTAGGTTTTCCACCTGAATGCTGTTAAGAGTTGAGTACTATAGGATACTGCAGTATTTCTGAACAACAACTATACGTACCAAGGTGTACTGCAAATATATTATAGCTGAAGAATTTGTTACATGTATATTAATTTTCCTATAAGTATTCATCATAACAATGTAACTAATCTGGGTCATGGTAAATTCACTCAAATCAAACATGGTTTCAAAGATGGAGATAAAATTGCAGGTAATAATGTGACACATCAGAGTTATACCCCACATTCCATCTATAGTGACTACAATAGCCCATGTGATCAACTGCTTCCTAGGAAAGATTACCAACACTCCTTTTGAAGTGACTTCTAATCATAACCGTAAAAGTTTATAAAATTGTAGCTGGCAAGACAGTGAAGTTTCCCTCGAGCCTTGTTCAATTTCAGGTACAATTTATATATTGATAGCTTTAATCAGCTTTAAAATTCAGGCTTGTCAAGTGGCATAATAAATGCACAATTAAGAAAAAAATCTGCTTTTATTCCAGAGTGACCAAATGTCAAGTGGCATAATAAATGCGCATTAAGAAAAAAATCTGCTTTTATTCCAGAGTGACCAAAATGTTGTAACATCGATGTGATTTTGGGAATCATTGTTTAACAGTTGTCAAGTATCTTTACTTCCTGGTTTGTATGTGGGTGGGATAATTGTCACGTGGCTTTCTAATTCACCACTTCGCGTATGAAATATAAACTCAGGTACTTGTGACTGCTGTGCTGTGCACAAATATACTCATCAGCTTTAGTACCAATAGCAAGTGCAATTCGTTTTTCTTCATCCTCAATACAATGACAGTTTTGTTCAAACGCATATAATATTGTATGTCAGAATTTCTTGCACCTCTTGGTATTTGTATGTTAATCTCACGTGCAAATTCTTGTTGTACCATTGCTGTTGCATTGGCATCTGTTGTTGGATTAGTGACGATGGTGAAGCAGTGCAACTATCAGTCAAAATATTAATTATGTCAGCTTTTAGCATACTGCCTGGTACTCGCATTCCATGCTCACGTGCGATTTATTATAGCTCAAGTACGGTAGCCACGCTAACATAAAGGGGAAGCCTTCTGTTACAGATATCTGTATCATCTATTAAATTTATAATACAGTTTTATTTAAGTCATTTGAGTTACGCCATTTATATTTCAAATTCTCGAATTCGGCGGCTGGCTGGTACTATAGTAAAGTACATATACAACACCTGTTTAGTTCTCATTCATAAATCCGGGATGATTGCCTAGGTCAAGTCAACAACTATTTTGGTAAAGTACACCATGCATTTAGTTTGAGTGGAGGTCACAAAAATATCACATGAAACTAGGAGTGCATTTGTCCCTTTCAGGTATCATGCATACCCTAATTGTTGATTCGGACTACATTTGTGGGTACTGAACTGGAAGTATTGACTGTGACCTGATGGAATCTGATCACAATTAAATTTCCTATATAATCTCTACATTTGTTTCTCAGTACTGAACTTTCCATTGTCTCCAAATAATAACAAATCATATCTTATTCTAAAGTAACTTCAAAGATGAACTCATGGTGAAGTTCTTGTCATAACTGCATTTTTTTGAGAGGCTAGACAATAAACAAAACACCATATATTGGATCACAGATTTCACTACCGGATCATCATTGCCTCATTGCCTCTTACTCTGCATTGTCACAGAAATCCACAAACAACCACACCATACTGATCAAAACCTAAAGAACACACAATTACCTTTAAATAAAGTACTAAGAATGCCTAAATCTAACTCTTGTATCACCACCAAAAGGAGAGAGAAAAAACTACTCTAAAATAGACTGCGACAACATGGAACTAATAAGTGTGACCTGTTTATGTTGCAAAAGTAGGAAAACCATTTTCTTTTTGGTACAATCTGGCCAGATCTTTAGAATATAGTATGTAATGGGTAAATGTGTTTCAATTTTTATGTTAAACATTTTGATTTGACTAATGTTTTAAGAGTCCCGTGACTGTGGAAACAGTTTATTTAAGACAAAGAGTCGTTTCATTCAGATCAGTACAGAAAGGAAACTGCATTGTTTAAAATAACTACTTTATTCATTTATTAAAGCTCAAACATATAACTATATGCTTTTGTATTGAATTTGATGTTTCTCACAACAGCTCAAGTAAATTGGGCCTGTTTATATGCATGTCCAACCTGGCTCCCACACAGTGACAGGTCATGGACCTGCCACCCATCAACACTAATTTCAAGCCCTGCCGAGGTGGACTCTCTAACCACTTTGGCCACAGGAGCAGTCCAGAGACTGAAGAAAATAGAAACAGAATTGGAAAGGAAAGGAAAGGCAACTGCAAGATTTTAATACAAAAGTAAACATGGAGATATTTGAATGGAACAGGTTTTCAGATGATGAAATGATATGATTTTATACTGGTTTTCCCAGCACGACGTTTGTATAACCTTCTTAGATAGCATTAAACCTATTGCAGTTAGAATGAAGAACTTATATTATAGCAGTGGGAATGAAGTCAGCATCAAGGGGCACCAAGAAGCAATGAATCCAGTTTTTGTGTAGATTGATATTGGATTTCCAATTGAAGATATGTCTGTTTGGTTTAATATTCACAGGTTTTCTGCAAGTATAAAACATGGACAAATTGTTTTGGTGCAAGCATTAGGCCAAGTCGTGAGCAGGTTCAAGCAATATGCCGTGCAAGTTTCAGATGTCCAATCAAGAAACCAGAGTAATCATCAACTTTACTAAAATATTTATAGAATGACGCTAATTTTTAGTGCTTGGATCAAAAATATATTCAAACAACAAAAGTCACGACATCTGGAAAAGTTTGGTAGCAACAGCTCCACATCATGCTCTCACATTTTTGTCAGCTTTGTTCTCAGGATGCATGAGCAATGTGGAGATCACGAAACTGTCAGGGCTTTTAGATTTGTTAGGACCAGGGGACCACATTATGGCAGATATAGGTTTTCTTTTAAACAAAGTTTTAGAATGTATTGGCATTTCCATTGCAACACCATACTTTTCATGCACTGATGGGCAGTTCACAGCTTCACATGTGGGAAAATTGCAAACCGAATGATACATGGGGAAAGAGAGTGCATGTGCGATTTAGATTTTTAACATAGCTTTAACAATTTTTCAGTCATATTGCTATGATGCCTGCAGTCTGGTAGTTGATAGTGATGTCTAGCACTGGGGCATTATGCTGCAGACACTAAAATGATGTCCCGTCCAGTCACATTATCCTGACACCAGGCTGACTAGTCATAACACTAATCTAATAATGCTGAGTGATAAGCGAGGCAGCTTCCAGTACCATTTTTATAAGTCTTTTGGTATGACTCAGCTGGTGTTATAACCTTTGATCTCCCACATCTGATGCTCTGACCACTTCGGTCGCCGGAGTGTTCATACAAATCATGCAAATTACAATCTGTGGTACCTTTAACAATGTTTGGGTCAATAAATCAGTTGTGGACATATGCAAATCTAGTGACTTTGTTCAGACAGCCACTAATTAAACAAAAGAACATTTTGTGAAAAAGAGGTGTCATGCAGAATTTGAGAATTAGAACAAAGATTCTGAGACATTATGGAAGTGCCATATATGGCTAACTTTATTAATATGACAATAAAGTAAAAGTTTATTTCTAGACATTAAAATTGTGCCATACTTCATGCAAATAAATTTGTTAAGCTGTATATACATATACACACATACATACACACATACACACACACATACATACATATGTATATACATATATACAAACACAGAGCTGTTCCATTGAAGTATACATGGCACCCAGGGAAGATGTTTCGAAAATATATACCAGGATCCTCTGAGTTTACTCAGAAAGTTCGTATCAAAATGATACAAAATTCTGAAATGCTGACACTTGCCTTCCCTGGGTCCCAATTACATGTTGGTGGAATATATATTTAAAAACAATACATTAAGTGTGACAATAAAACCTGCAAAACTGAATTTAAAATTGCCAACTAATTCAAACTTTGCAAGCTGAGTGATAAGTCAACAATGGCCAAAAAGTTGCAATCAATTTGTTTACAGCTAAATATAGATATATATAGCTTGGGGTATTTGGAATGATTTAATAATGTAAAGGCATAGAAAAATTACATGAATATATCTAACAAACATTCCTTTGTGCATATTCCGACAGGAAAGCTATTACTTAATGTTGAATACATAATAGAAGAGGCCAATCTTGTCCTTGACAGATAGCCGAAATTCCTTGTCAAACAAATTTTATGGCAAGGTACTTCAGAGATATTAAAGTGTCTGCAATTGGACATTTGCTCTCCAACAAACCATAAGGTGGGTTCCTGATTGGGTTGTAGACTTTTCTGTCAGGCGTTGCAATGACAAAATGGGTTCACAATTATGCCACTTGGATACAGATTGACATTGTCATCCATTCTCTGGAAGAAAAAACATCAGAAACAAATCAAGATCACACATCACACTAATTTAAAAGTGTTCATTTCTTATTTAAATAAAATGCTGTACTTGGACATTGTGGTGTCGTTTTATCCATTAAATATTATTTTCCTTGATTTCTTAAGCTGGTTTTGAACTTGTTTTAAGAATCAAATGAGTTTTTCTTTTTGTTTCTTACATAAAACTCATTGTATGTTACAAACACAATCTTATTTTAAGAAAATACAAGGTGCTGTAAAGTTTATTGGAAGAACTGATTGCAGCAAAAGAATATAGCAAGGTAACTTTATTCACAATTAAAATACATCCTATCTACATTTAAGCATTAGGCTAGATTCTCACCATCTGCAGATGAAACATTTGTATCAGAGACAGATGGTGGGGGTACATTTTTAACATAGGCAACTTTATCTTGCCTGCAGAATGTGATATAAGATATATTCATTATGTTATCCCTCTACATCATGTATCTACCAGTATATTCATGAATACCTACATCTGGCATCAACTTAAGTTTATTGTAGTAAGCTCCACATCCAGTGACCACATATGCAAAACAATGAATTTAATATTTATTTAATTAAAAAGCAAGTTTATTGTATGTACAATAATCTCTAAATTTCAAACTTCTTACAATGCTTGCAAAATATATGTTGAATCTTTAGGTTTACTACAGCTTTGTACATGAAAAGTAATGGGAGACCTGCTTGCATGTAAAATGACACTATATGATATGATGTTAATTATATCAATAAAACAAAGCTTTATCTTTCCTGCGTTTTGCAATGTCTCCATAATTTGATGCTATTATACTGATACTGTGCCATCTGGAGTGTCAGGACTGCAGTCTGATGTTCAATTTCCCAGCTCTGTTTCACTCAGGGTCAGAACCTCAAACTTTGCTGTTTGAGTCCATGTCATTACATTATTATTGGGTAATTCTGGAAAGTGTTAATGTCCATTAGATTTAATATATATTCACTTGACATTCTTTGCTGGTAGCTCAGAATGCTGTTCTTCACAAATTTTCCCAAATGTGTTAAAACTTTTGAGAGTAAGAACCACTGACCACTGTGGGTCCAAATAAGGTAAAATCCTCAAGTATTTCCACAACTCACTCACTTTGAACTGGGAATCTTCTTGAATTGGACTGTACATTGTAGACTTATAGAACAGCCATTACATGTCCACAAGCACTACTCAGTCCCATTGTACATGAGCATGCTGACATGGATACATTTTCTGCTGAATTTATAAGATATAAAAAAAAATGTATGGTAAATATACGTATAAAAAATCCTGCTGTTTTGTTGGAAAATATTAAACTCACAGTCTGTTATTCAAATAAAATGATGTATTCATTGGAATAAAATAGTCTATCAGTTGACAAATGAAAAAAAATTTATAGGGAAAATCAAAGCCTCTTTCCACCTGAACTATTGCAGTTTATGTCATGGCATCCATTTTTTAAATGTTTTATTCTGATTGCATGGTTTTACCACAGTCATCATTCATCACAGCTGTACATTTAAAACAGCTAATCAGAAGGAGAAATCATGTTTTCAATATTTGCTTTCTCATGCATTAACATGGGTTTGTTGTATGGAGTAGAGAAAAAAGACTGTCAAGAATGGTTATAAATCAACTCACATTTAAAGAACTTGTCAATCCTTCACTGTTGTACTTTGTGCATCTGTTCCTTCCCTGAACTGCTTGAGAAACATATGATATTCTTGACAAATGCAAAGAAATATCAGGCAAACAGCTCAGATTGTTACTTGGAGTACAATTGGCTATCATACTTTTTCTTGATCTGCCTAGGTTAGCCTCGTTTTCATGATAGATTTGTACAACATGGGAAAAGGAGTCTGAATCACCAAATCGAAATTAACGGACCATATGTTGCTTGTACCACTAACTAAATATACACACACACAAACACACACATGCATGAAACCATTCTTCTGCATATTCATGCAAATAGTCATGTTGAATTTCATTCCACGAGGACGGTAAGCTTTTGTTAGTCCCAAGCCATGAATGCTAGGATAGAAGTGCCTGAGGGTTCACTGTAATCAAGAATTGTGACCTGGGCTAATGTCACTGCATCAACATTAGCAAAGCCATTAACTTACAAAAATGGAAATGCGACAATTTGTCTTTTCATGTTTTTGAATGTTGGTTTAACATTTTTAATTACTGTAACAATTTTCATGCACACAAGAAAAAAGTAGCTGTGGGGCCAGTTAGTCAATACTGAGCAATCCTAGTGTCCAGTACAGTCCAGCTCTTGCCAACGAGGAGGCCGCCCCATGTGAAGAGCCACACGTGATGAAGGCTTACTATTATCATCCTAATCATGGATATAATAAAAGAGTACTGTGATTAAATGAGATACTTACCTCAAGTTTTAATAATCTCAAAAGACTGGTCTAAAAATCTATAAAGATGATGCAGTCACACTCAGCTAGTAAGATACCTAAGACCTTCTCAGTAAGGCAGTTGATTTTTCCGAAATTTGGGCCAGTGTTTGGTAAAAGTAAGATATCTACTGCTATTGTCATACTGGAATACATGCATTTAAAAGACCATAAGTGTGATTCAGTACTGATGAAGCAATGGTAAAAAACTAAAAACTTAAATTGCCTCCTGTATAGTTTCACAAACTGCAGTTCAAACCCTATGGAGCTCAAAAACTTGACATAATCCTTATGAATAAAAAATAACTTTGGCTGTGGCGACGGCATCCATCTTTCTGCCATGTGACATACTCAGATCAATCAGTGATTTATACTAAATGTAATTGTTGCCCTTCCTGCTTATAAATCTGAATATTCCCTTTTATTCTTCTGCACTATTAAAATATTAAGAGGTTTATTTTCCTTTTCATCCTGGAATGTCACTTGTTGGACGCAGGTTTTAAAAATAATAAGCAACAGCTCATGCAGACATTTTGCATCACAAAATATGCAGTCTAAAGTGTCTGAGGTACTCTGAACTAATTCCACTAAATCTAACATGAAACTCAGATATGATCAAACAAAGACAAGCCAGTATTCGGATTTGACCTCAAACAATTTGCATTGTAAGGGTAATTTCCTTTCTTATATCAAGTGCATGCAATGCACAGTTTGGTATCTGTAGAATGGGTTATTGTGCAGTAACAGTGACATTTTGACCTATTATCCAGCAATAAAATATACATTTTAACGATGCACAATATCCAGTCACCAGGGTAAATAAATGCAGCGGAACTGCAAGTACTAACAACAAAAAAAGCTTTCATCACGTGTCCCATTTCAGTCTCAAAATGAGCTAAAATGGGAGAAAAAAATATTTTTATTGAGATACAAATGGAATGTATGATTTATTTTAAACAAAATTTAATGTACCATGTGTTTCAAACATATCAATATTACTATTGTCAATATCCAACAAATTCATTAGTGTTTTTACTGTATAATGCACACACATGGCAAGGTAAACATAACAGGCACGGCACATGAATGTACAGGGCAATGTGATGTGGCAAAACAATTCACTTTTGTATCACAGATATATTCTGACAACTAGAAAACAGAGGCAATTAGGACAGGTAAGTGCAGCTTGTTCATGGAAGCAGTTATTATTCCGTGAATATTCTTAATTCTGCTCCATATTCTGGCATGCAGTCAGTTCTACATAGAGATTAATCTTGATTGATCAAGATTTGATGTTTGTCCAAAAGAGGCCCTATCACTGGGATTGATCAACATTTGATTTTTGTCCAAAAGAGGCCCTACCAATATGATTGATCAAGATTTGATGTTTGTCCAAAAGAGGCCCTATCAATATGATTGATCAAGATTTGATGTTTATCCAAAAGAGGCCCTATCAATACGATTGATCAAGATTTGATTTTTGTCCAAAAGAGGCCCAATCAATATGATTCATCAAGATTTGATGTTTGTCCAAATGAGGCCCTATCAATATCATCTACATGTGATGTTTGTCCAAATGAGGCGATATCAATATGATTGATCAAGAATTGATGTTTGTCCAAATGAGGCCCTATCAATATGATTCATCAAGATTTGATGTTTGTGCAAATGAGGCCCTATGAATATGATTGATCAAGATTTGATATTTGTCCAAAAGAGACCCTATCAATATGACTGATCAAGATTTGATGTTTGTCCAAAAGAGGCCCTATCAATATGATTGATCAAGATTTGATTTTTGTCCAAATGAGGCCCTATCAATATGATTCAGCAAGATTTGATGTTTCTCCAAATAAGGCCCTATCAATATGATCTACATTTGATGTTTGTCCAAATGAGGCCCTATCAATATGATTGATCAAGATTTGATGTTTGTCCAAATGAGGCCCTATCAATATGATTGATCAAGATTTGATGTTTGTCCAAATGAGGACCTATGAATATGATTGATCAAGATTTGATATTTGTCCAAAAGAGACCCTATCAATATGATTGATCAAGATTTGATGTTTGTCCAAAAGAGGCCCTATCAATATGATTGACCATGATTTGATGTTTGTCCAAAAGAGGCCCTATCAATATGATTGATCAAGATTTGATTTTTGTCAAAAGAGGCCCTCTCAATATGATTGATGAAGATTTTATTTTTATCCAAATGAGGACCTATCAATATGATTGATCAAGATTTGATGTCTCCTAAAAGAGGCCCTATCAATATGATCTACATTTGATGTTTGTCCAACTGAGGCCCTATCAATATGATTGATCAAGATTTGATGTTTGACCAAATGAGGCCCTATCAATATGATTGATCAAGATTTGATTTTTGTCCAAAAGAGGCCCTATCAATATGACTGATCAAGATTTGATACTTGCCCAAAAGAGAACTTATCAATATGATTGATCAAGATTTGATATTTGTCCAAAAGAGGCCCTATCAATATGATTGATCAAGATTTGATTTCTGTCCAAAAGAGGCCATATCAACATGATTCACCACGACTTGATTTGTCCAAAAGAGGCTCTATGAATATGATTGATGAAGATTTGATTTTTATCCAAAAGAGGCCCTATCAATATAACTGATCAAGATTTGATTTATCTCAAAAAGAGGCTCAATCAATATGATTGATCAAGATTTGATGTTTGTCCAAAAGAGGCCCTCTCAACCTGATTCATCAAGATTTGATTTTTGTCCAAATGAAGCCCTATCAATATCATTGATCAAGATTTGACTTTTATCCAAAAGAGGCCCTATCAATATGAGTGATCAAGATTTGATGTTTACCCAAAAGAGGCCCTATCAATATGATTGATCAAGATTTGCTGTTTGTCCAAAAGAGGCCCTATCAATATGATTCATCAAGATTTGATTTTTATCCAAATGAGGCCCTATCAATATGATTCATCAAGATTTCATGTTTGTACAAATGAGGCCTTATCAATATGATCTACATTTGATGTTTGTCCAAATGAGGCCCTATCAATATGATTGATCATGATTTGATGTTTGTCCAAATGAGGCTGTATGAATATGATTGATCAAGATTTGATGTTTGTCCAAATAAGGCCCCATCAATATGATTCATCAAAATTTGCTTTTTGTCCAAATGAGGCCCTATCAATATGATTGATCAAGATTTGATTTTTGTCCAAAAGAGGCCCTATCAATATGATTGATCAAGATTTGATTTTTGTCCAAAAGAGGCCCTATCAATATGATTGATCAAGATTTGATTTTTTCTCCAAAAGAGGCCATATCAACATGAGTCATCATGATTTGATTTGTCCAAAAGAGGACCTCTCAATCTGATTCATCAAGATTTTATTTTTGTCCAAATGAGGCCCTATCAATATGATTCATCAAGATTTGATGTTTGTCCAAATGAGGCCCTATCAATATGATCTAGATTTGATGTTTGTCCAAATGAGGCCCTATCAATATGATTGATCAAGATTTGATGTTTGTCCAAATGAGGCCCTATCAATATGATTCAACAAGAATTGATTTTTGTCCAAAATAGGCCCTATCAATATGATTGATCAAGATTTGATTCTTGCCCAAAACAGGCCCTATCAATATGATTGATCAAGATTTGATGTTTGTCCAAAAGAGGCCCTATCAATATGATTGATCAAGGTTTCAATTTTATCCCAAAGAGGCCCTATCAATATGACTGGAAAGACTTGATTTGTATCCAAATGAGGCCCTATCAATATGATTGATCAAGATTTGATGTTTGTCCAAATCAGGCCCTATCAAAATGATTGATCAAGATTTGATGTTTGTACAAATGAGGCCCTATCAATATTATTGATCAAGATTTGATATTTGTCCAAAAGAGACCCTATCAATATGATTGATCAAGATTTCACGTTTGTCCAAAAGAGGCCCTATCAATATGATTGATCAAGATTTCATTTTTGTCCAAAATAGGCCCTATCAATATGATTGATCAAGATTTGATGTTTGTCCAAATGAGGACCTATGAATATGATTGATCAAGATTTGATATTTGTCCAAAAGAGACCCTATCAATATGATTGATCAAGATTTGATGTTTGTCCAAAAGAGGCCCTATCAATATGATTGACCATGATTTGATGTTTGTCCAAAAGAGGCCCTATCAATATGATTGATCAAGATTTGATTTTTGTCAAAAGAGGCCCTCTCAATATGATTGATGAAGATTTTATTTTTATCCAAATGAGGACCTATCAATATGATTGATCAAGATTTGATGTCTCCTAAAAGAGGCCCTATCAATATGATCTACATTTGATGTTTGTCCAACTGAGGCCCTATCAATATGATTGATCAAGATTTGATGTTTGACCAAATGAGGCCCTATCAATATGATTGATCAAGATTTGATTTTTGTCCAAAAGAGGCCCTATCAATATGACTGATCAAGATTTGATACTTGCCCAAAAGAGAACTTATCAACATGATTGATCAAGATTTGATATTTGTCCAAAAGAGGCCCTATCAATATGATTGATCAAGATTTGATTTCTGTCCAAAAGAGGCCATATCAACATGATTCACCACGACTTGATTTGTCCAAAAGAGGCTCTATGAATATGATTGATGAAGATTTGATTTTTATCCAAAAGAGGCCCTATCAATATAACTGATCAAGATTTGATTTATCTCAAAAAGAGGCTCAATCAATATGATTGATCAAGATTTGATGTTTGTCCAAAAGAGGCCCTCTCAACCTGATTCATCAAGATTTGATTTTTGTCCAAATGAAGCCCTATCAATATCATTGATCAAGATTTGACTTTTATCCAAAAGAGGCCCTATCAATATGAGTGATCAAGATTTGATGTTTACCCAAAAGAGGCCCTATCAATATGATTGATCAAGATTTGCTGTTTGTCCAAAAGAGGCCCTATCAATATGATTCATCAAGATTTGATTTTTATCCAAATGAGGCCCTATCAATATGATTCATCAAGATTTCATGTTTGTACAAATGAGGCCTTATCAATATGATCTACATTTGATGTTTGTCCAAATGAGGCCCTATCAATATGATTGATCATGATTTGATGTTTGTCCAAATGAGGCTGTATGAATATGATTGATCAAGATTTGATGTTTGTCCAAATAAGGCCCCATCAATATGATTCATCAAAATTTGCTTTTTGTCCAAATGAGGCCCTATCAATATGATTGATCAAGATTTGATTTTTGTCCAAAAGAGGCCCTATCAATATGATTGATCAAGATTTGATTTTTGTCCAAAAGAGGCCCTATCAATATGATTGATCAAGATTTGATTTTTTCTCCAAAAGAGGCCATATCAACATGAGTCATCATGATTTGATTTGTCCAAAAGAGGACCTCTCAATCTGATTCATCAAGATTTTATTTTTGTCCAAATGAGGCCCTATCAATATGATTCATCAAGATTTGATGTTTGTCCAAATGAGGCTCTATCAATATGATCTAGATTTGATGTTTGTCCAAATGAGGCCCTATCAATATGATTGATCAAGATTTGATGTTTGTCCAAATGAGGCCCTATCAATATGATTCAACAAGAATTGATTTTTGTCCAAAATAGGCCCTATCAATATGATTGATCAAGATTTGATTCTTGCCCAAAACAGGCCCTATCAATATGATTGATCAAGATTTGATGTTTGTACAAATGAGGCCCTATCAATATTATTGATCAAGATTTGATATTTGTCCAAAAGAGACCCTATCAATATGATTGATCAAGATTTCACGTTTGTCCAAAAGAGGCCCTATCAATATGATTGATCAAGATTTCATTTTTGTCCAAAATAGGCCCTATCAATATGATTGATCAAGATTTGATTTTTGTCCAAAAGAGGCCCTATCAATATGATTGATCAAGATTTGATGTTTGTCCAAAAGAGGCCCTATCAATATGATTGATCAAGATTTGATTTTTGTCCAAAAGAGGCCCTAAAAATATGATTGATCAAGATTTGATTTGTGTGTGTGTGTATGTGTGTGTGTGTGTGTGTGTGATTTAGATTTTTAACATAGCTTTAACAATTTTTCAGTCATATTGCTACAATGTCTGCAGTGTGGCAGATTATAGTGATGTTTAGCACTGGGGCATCATGCCACAGACATGTAGCATGATGTCCCACCCAGTCACATTATCCTGGCACCAGGCCCACCAGTCCTAACACTAACCTCTTAATGCTGAACCCCAAGCAAGGCAACTGTTAGTACCATTTTAAAAGTCTTTGGCTTGACTCAGTAAGGGTTCGAACCCACAACCTCCCGCATCTGAGGCGGATGCTCTACCACTAGGCCACCAGAGTGGTCTTGATTTTAGTCCAAAAGAGGCCCTATCAAAATGATTGATCAAGATTTGATTTTTGTCAAAAAGAGGCCCTATGAATATGATTGATCAAGATTTGATTTTTTGTCCAAAAGAGGCCATATCAACATGAGTCATCATGATTTGATTTGTCCAAAAGAGGACCGCTCAATCGGAATCATCAAGATTTGATTTTTGTCCAAATGAGGCCCTATCAATATGATTGATCAAGATTTGATGTTTGTCCAAATGAGGCCCTATCAATATGATCTAGATTTGATGTTTGTCCAAATGAGGCCCTATCAATATGATTGATCAAGATTTGATGTTTGTCCAAATGAGGCCCTATCAATATGATTCAAAAAGAATTGATTTTTGTCCAAAATAGGCCCTATCAATATGATTGATCAAGATGTGATTCTTGCACAAAACAGGCCCTATCAATATGATTGATCAAGATTTGATGTTTGTCCAAAAGAGGCCCTATCAATATGATTCATCAAGATTTCACTTTTGTCCAAAAGAGGTCCTATCAATATGACTGATCAAGATTTGATGTTTGTCCAAAAGAGGCCCTATCAATATGATTGATCAAGGTTTCAATTTTATCCAAAAGAGGCCCTATCAATATGACTGGAAAGACCTGATTTCTATCCAAATGAGGCCCGATCAATATGACTGATCAAGATTTGATGTTTGTCCAAATCAGGCCATATCAGTATGATTGATCAAGATTTGATGTTTGTACAAATGAGGCCCTATCAATATTATTCATCAAGATTTGATATTTGTCCAAAAGAGACCCTATCAATATGATTGATCAAGATTTGATTTTTGTCCAAAAGAGGCCCTATCAATATGATTGATCAAGATTTCATTTTTGTCCAAAAGAGGCCATATCAACATGATTCATCAAGATTTGATGTTTGTCCAAAAGAGGCTCTATCAATATGATTGATCAAGATTTAATTTTTGTCCAAAATAGGCCCTATCAATATGATTGATCAAGATTTGATTTTTGTCCAAAAGAGGCCCTATCAATATGATTGATCAAGATTTGATGTTTGTCCAAAAGAGGCCCTATCAATATGATTGATGAAGATTTGATTTTTGTCCAAAAGAGGCCCTAAAAATATGATTGATCAAGATTTGATTTGTGTGTGTGTGTGTATGAGTGTGTGTGTGTGTGTGTGTGTGTGTGTGTGTGTGATTTAGATTTTTAACATAGCTTTAACAATTTTTCAGTCATATTGCTACAATGTCTGCAGTGTGGCAGTTTATAGTGCTGTTTAGCACTGGGGCATCATGCCACGGACATGTAGCATGATGTCCCACCCAGTCACATTATCCTGGCACCAGGCCCACCAGTCCTAACACTAACCTCTTAATGCTGAACCCCAAGCAAGGCAGCTGTTAGTACCATTTTAAAAGTCTTTGGTTTGACTCAGTAAGGGTTCGAACCCACAACCTCCCGCATCTGAGGCGGATGCTCTACCACTAGGCCACCAGAGTGGTCTTGATTTTAATCCAAAAGAGGCCCTATCAAAATGATTGATCAAGATTTGATTTTTGTCAAAAAGAGGCCCTATGAATATGATTGATCAAGATTTGATGTTTATTCAAAAGAGGCCCTATCAATATGATTGATCAAGATTTGCTTCTTGTCCAAAAGAGGCTCCATCAATAGATTGAACAAGATTTGATGTTTGTCCAAAAGGGGCCCTATCAATATGATCATCCAGATTTGATGTTTGTCCAAATGAGGCCCTATCAATATGATTCATCAAGATTTGATGTTTGTCCAAATGAGGCCCTATCAATATGATTGATCAAGATTTGATATTTGTCTAAGAGAGGCCCTATCAATATGACTGATCAAGATTTGATTTTTATCCAAAAGAGGCCCTATCAATATGATTGATCAAGATTTAATTTTTGTCCAAAGAGCCCCTATCAATATGATTGAACAAGATTTGATTTTTGTCCAAAAGATACCCTATCAATATGATTGATATAGATTTGATTTTTGTCCAAAATAGGTCCTATCAATATGATTGATCAAGATTTGATTTTTGTCCAAAATAGGTCCTATCAATGATTGATTAAGATTTGATGTTTGTACAAAAGGGGCCCTATCAATATGATTGATCAAGATTTGATTTTTATCCAAAAGAGGCCCTATGAATATGATTGATGAAGATTTGATTTTTGTCCAAAAGAGGCCCTATCAATATGATTGATCAAGATTTGGTTTTTGTCCAAAAGAGGCCCTAAAAATATGATTGATCAAGATTTGATGTGTGTGTGTGTGTGTGTGTGTGTGTGTGTGTGTGTGTGTGTGTGTGTGTGTGTGTGTGTGTGTGTGTGTGTGTGTGTGTGTGATATGGATTTTTAACATAGCTTTAACAATTTTTCAGTCATATTACTACAATGTCTGCAGTGTGGCAGTTTGTAGTGATGTCTAGCACTGGGGCACCATGTCAGAGACATGTAGCATCATGTCCCACCCAGTCACATTATCCTGACACCAGGCCCACCTGCCCTAACACTAACCTCTCAATGCTGAGCACCTAGTGAGGCAGCTGTTACTACCATTTTTATAAGTCTTTGGTATGACTAGGCCAGGGTTCAAACCTGCGACCTCCCGCATCTGAGGCGGATGCTCT
>JAECUM010009797.1:0-37536 GCA_016617855.1 Megalonaias nervosa | reverse complement strand
AACATCAAGCTCGCGTCGAGCACCTGTGACTCCAACCACGTAAATGTAAATAAATGTGCTTATGGCGGCTGACCCAGAATACCATACTATGGGGGGAACAACTCTATATTATCGCAGTATTTGTCAACTTACGTATAGTAGCACGCACGTATTATAATAAACATAAATTTCAACTTACCTATAACATGGAATGTCCACGCTTGCAATGGCTGAATATTTTCAAAAAAATAAAGGATGCAATGATTAAAATGAATACACTAATGTCAAGTAAGTTGAAATCCATGATAACAACAGTAGAAATTATATATATATATATATATATATATATATATATATATATATATATATATATATATATATATATATATATAATGTGTGTCTGTGTGAATCCATTATTATTATTATTATTATTGAAATATTACTGATTTAAAAAAAAGTTAGACTATTATTGCATTCCTATTTGGGTAGGATAAGTGGGATCTTAACTAATGTTTTATCCATTTTGGTCCATATCGATTTGCCTTCAAAGATACCGATTGCCAGTTCTGGACACTCTCAGCTGAGAAAGCATCAGTCGATGTGGTTTCGCAAGGTTCATGAACTGTGGAAAATGGTTCATATTAGGACCCCCTCCATGGCAACTGCCTTAACTACATGGTGCAGAAACATCAAGTGAGTTATAACTTGGTGCAGGACATGATATCCCTTCTTGCTCCCTTTCTCAAAATTGGCTTCCTTATCAAAATGGACAAATCAGACTTCCTACTACATCAATCTTTTGTTCTTCAATATATGGAGTTCAACACTTAGTAACATCTGCGACAACTTTAGGATTGTTTTCATCAGATGGATACGCTCTACAGATAATATAAACTTTTGAGAGACTGACACTTGTAAGGTGAAGTTGTTTACATTTGCAGCATGCACAATATTGAGAATGTTTGCATAGCTCTAATTTACTTTCATGTACTGTGGCTGAAATTTATTTAGATATTGTACTTGTGGAAATTTTACATGATATAAGCACACAGCTAACTAAAATAACTGCTCCCAAGTGCTCAAAACAATCAGCCTGAATTAGTCTAAAGTGTACTATCTTAGCAGTTTTTTCAAATAGGGAAAAGGCATTTTGCCAGGCTAGACAATACTAGCTTCTGAAAGTGCAGTGAATGGATTATAAACTACATAAGATGTTAAAAAAGAGTTGTTGGCTCGTTATTTTACAATTGACGTCTGAAGTCCAGGAAGTGAAAATAAGCAGTTTTTGATAGATGTACATCTGACGTAAGGCCAGGCAGCATAGTATGTGATCCAAATTACACCCATCAATCATACTCCAAAATTAAAGTGCAATAAAATTTCTTTAAACGACACCTAAGATATACAAGGCCATTTTTTAAATAGCCAGTTTACCCAATCAGAAAAACCTAGGAAATTCTTTTTCTTTAATAATCTAATCCTATGCAAATTTGAAACTGTAGAGCACCAACTTATTTGATGATGGAACGTTCTTCCAGCCTAATTTAAAAGAATCCAGTTTCAGTTGTTATCAGAGTATCTATTGACATGCTTTCTTTGCAGTATGTCCTTTAGTTTAGCTAAGTCATGCGAATGATCATCTAGTACCACAAAATTTATGATAAATTCTTTTCGTGTCTTTTCCTTTTATTTTCACAGGCCCTGCTTAAATTTTCTCTTGCATATCCATGACAACAGAAGCTGGTCATTTTATCCAGGCTAGTGCTATGACATTTATTTAAAACAGTTTTAATTCCAGTCTTGTAACTACAGTGTTATAAAATATACTGACAGCTTCTGCTTTCATCGCCGGAATAAAATCTGATAGTTTTATTTATGTCCATGTTTGAGTAAAATATGAGTAATTGTACAAAACAGAAGCTATTTTACTTTCCAGTGTTATTCTCCTTATAACAAGAAAATTAATTGTCACAGAAGTGACCGTGCGATTTTGGGGGGGAGGGGGTGCGTTTGTGAATTTTCATTGGACGATAACAGATTACAGAAATCTGAATATAAGCTTACATTAAAGATGCAAATTAAAACAAAATAATGACTCTTGCCGAACGCAAGCTCGTGGGAATTTATTAAGGTATTCTGGTTAATTCCTTGTGTAACATATCTTTCATGCTGAATCAACACTGTGTCCCACCCCTCTTTTTGTAGTATTCATTTTCGACCGTCCAGGACTATTTTGAACATTTATTTGTAACAGGGCCGATCAGACAAACAACTGCTTCTCGTTACCAGTCAACCATCTCGATTTTAAGATAATTACATCTCTGGCAGACATGCATAAACACTTGAAACAAGCAGTTCGTTCAGTTGAAGCCCGAACTATGCATTTGATCTCCTCTGCTAGTCTAACTTTCAAAGGTAGAGACAAGCAAATTGGTCAGTTTTCAAGCCTATCTCAAATTAAATGGAAATTGCAGATTTATTTTCTGTGTGAGTTTATAAACACAGTGTTCGTGCTTATTATGCTGACGTCCTCTATCTTAATTAGGACAGTGTCTAAATAAATAATTTTTTTTAAAAAAAAACTTTCCAGTGAGACCTTTTACATGCATAAAATATGCAAATAAAGGTACACAACCCCACCGACAATGTGCTGTGGCAGGACTCAAGGTTGATTGAGTTGTGTCCCTTTAAATATGCACTCGTATTGACCTATTTGACTCGTGTCTATCGTTTAACCTAGTTTTTTGTCGCGAATTGTGAACTCTTTGTACATTTGAAGCATTTACATTTAATTAATAAATGGTCTTAAGAATATTGAACTTCAGTATCAAGCTCTGTTGTTATATATGTGTTGTGATTTATCATATGAAGGAATCTTCATCACCTTTAGCAGCCTGAACGATCTTTGCTGATGAATATACGTACACCTGTTTAACCAATTACTGCCAGCGCAAGTAAAATGCTTTCAACATTGTGACCATTCATGAATGTATGAAAGAGTCAATCAAATTTTCTCTTCCAAACTGAGTTACTAAAGGTTTCAGTCATGACGTTATTTATTTATTTATTTATTTATTTATACTTACACATAGGATATAACAGATGAATATTTGCCCACTGTGAATTGCTGCTTTTCTTATTAAGTCAATTGTTGACTAAAATTATTTTTCAGTGTCTTCTGACTGATTACGAATGAATAGTTGAATAAATAAACAAAGAATAGATTCGTTATTTAAGTGATTTATCACATTTTTATTTCTTTCGTTCATTCTTCTTTCTTTTTTTTTTTCTCATTTATTTACTTAAACCAGTACGGCAATGGATGTAACGAGCTATCTGATTGGCTGTCGACATATATATATATATATATATATATATATATATATATATATATATATATATATGTATATGTGTGTGTGTGTGTGTGTGTGTGTGTGTGTGTGTGTGTGTGTGTGTGTGTGTTGTCATTTGGGGGGAGGGAGTGCATTCCCTATGTCATGTCAGACTAATTATATGATCTCTCAAACATAGCACACACTGAACAGAGCGATGTTTAATCCAGCAAGCCACCTATAAGCTAACTGATAATATTAGTAACGGTTAACAGAGCATGACATCGTATAGGTGTCCGTCAGACCTCTGTTATGTCGTAAATATAGGTTTGAATCAGACTGTACCTGCCAATAAACAAATATAAGCAAGCTAAAGAACTTCTCCACCAAAAAATGGAAGTACATATCACCTTCATCTAACATCATCTGTGCGATTTTGACAGTTGTAATATAATAGATGGCCATTACAGATAAATTGTGGAGGAAATCTTCAACCTGTAAATTTTCATGATTTTATTGAACCATTATGCACAGATCAAAAGTCTGTGTCTCTGGTAAAATTGACTCCAAACAAATTCACGAAGCTCACAATTAAAATTACGGCGGAGATAGATTATTCACAAATACCGACTGCGTTAACTCCTTTTACTAAGGCTCCATTTTGATTTGGGTGACAAGTTATATATTTCAACTTTTTCCAAGCAAATATACGAATTCGTCTTTAGTACGGAGCCTTGATGAAAATATTTTAAATTCCTAAATGAAGAAAAATGCAGACAATAAGGACCTGTCGACTTTGCTATGTCGAACATAGAAATATTATAAACAGCTTTCTAAGTAGGTTAATTATTGCTCCTTTTTGTGCTTGTTTGTTTATTCGCTTTTTTTTCCATGCATATTACAAGTAATCAAATAACTACACATCATTGTAAACGTTGAAAAAGGTAGTTAGAGGAATTGTATTTCGGCAATCATTTAGAAATTGAAAAACATGGGCAATCAAGCATAGATACAAAGGAGACAAACGAAACAAGGAGAATATTCCCTTTCATATGCTACAGAAATTTGAACTGCAATCACATATCTTCATTAAACATTTTACTTTACAGATTTATAATGGAAAACTAGGAGTACCATATATCAAGTACAACATGGTGGAATATCATGTTATGAAATAAGTTGGTACAAGTAAAGGAGTGTCAACCATGTACAATTTCAAATAAGTGCCGTTTATTTTCGAATAGTAATTGTCTATAATTTTGACTAGGAAAAAGGGATCTAGTGTATTTATTTTCTCACGTTGGCATATTTATTAAAAAGTTAGAAAATACACCTAGATGACACGTTGCGTTTGACTCCATCGTATTTTTTTTTTTTAATTCTGTCCTGCAACTGTCGTCATTCGTTTTACCTAGAGTTCTCAATGACTATATAGATAGTAAAGGTAATGTTATCTGTTTCAGCTTCTTAAATTTCCAAAGGATTCATGTTCATTTTAGAACATGTCGCTGTTCACCTACACAGTCATATAAATCGAGTTGTTTTTTTTTCTTCATTTGATACGTCACATCCTCATCGATATCAAGGGCACGAAATACTCAAGACAATTTTTTTGAGGGTCACAAAAGCTACTTTCATGTATCATGACTGAAATCTGTACATATTGTACTAGTGGAAATTGTACAAGATTTAAGCTAACGGTTGACCAAAATGGCTGCTCCCGTGTACTTGAAAAATCAGCCTGAATTAGTCCAATATCATCAGCTTTCTTAAGCTGTAATGAAAATGAATTACAAAATAATTAAAAAGTAAAACCAAATTATCGGATCGTTATTTTACAATATATATCTGACGTACAGGAATTGAAAATGACCAAGCAGAACTAGCAGGGTTTTTTTTTTGTTTTTTTTTTTTGTAGGTGCACATCTGAAGTTAGATCAAGCTGTATACTCTCAAAATCCAAATTACACCTATCAGTAATACACCAAAATAAAGGAAAATAAAAGTTATTTTAATAATATCTAGGTATTCTTTTCCTTTAAAAATTTAACTCTATGCAAAATACGAAACTGTGGAACATAAGCAATGTATTGGAAATTTATAATGAAAATGGCGTTTACATATATTATAGCTCAACGGCCATATTTTAACATTTTTAGTTTTACATCAGATTTGCATTACATGATTAAAAGTAGTTATACTCGCACAAAAGAAATTTAAAAATATCAGGTGTAAAGAAGAAATAATAATTTAATTACTCGAAATAGAAGTATACAATGCTGTCACTTCCCCGTAGCTACGACTTCCCACCTATAGAGGACGCCAACCGGAAATGACGTACATTTATCCCCATAAGAAGAAGTACATGCTTCTTCTTGTCGAAAAATAAAACACTATAAACTTAGGGTAGGGAACATTTAGATGAAACTATTGAAAACTAATTTACTGATCAGACTTATATCCATAAGCGTGCACGACGCACTAGATTGTGTCACATTCAAAATTGTTCCTTTGTTTCAATTTATTTTCAAATTTCCCGTTAATACAGGTAAGAAGAAATCAATGAATGCTTCCCTATGTCGGCCGACTTTGTAAAAATAAAAACAGAAATCGGCACACTTAAAAAATCCAAATGAACCAAAGTTGGCTTCCTTATGTCGGCCGACTTCATACCAAAAAAGAAGAATTGGCACACTTAAAACAATCCAGTTTCCTGGGTTGGCTTGCTTTGTAATAAAATAACCTTTCTTTGTATTTAGACATCCTGTCGGTAAGTTTTTGCAATGAGTTTATTGTTCGCTGCCAGTTGTGTTTATTCATCACCCGGGCTTCTATTTGTTTGACATATGTAATCATAATTGATAAGCACGCTCATTGATATTTGTAGGTTAAATAATATACACAGCAATAACTTGCTTTAATAATACTTTTCTAACCCATGCTAGCGAAAAGATTATAATTTGCACACACAGTGCACGTATTTTTATGTAATTATTTTTATTTGCGAGATACCGTCGTATAGTTAACCTTGGTACAAAACAGTCTTGGTCATTTTGCACCTTACAACGTATCATGCGCGAATGGCAGGTGCCTTCAAGCAATCGGCTCATATTCCCGTCTCATTTGCGATTTTGTTATCTGACATAAGCGATACACACGACAGTAAGGATGCATACGCCAGCAGACATCTATTACATATAAGGAGTTCGTGGATATATTGTTTTTCTTTAATAAATCTCGCATGATGAATAAAGAAGGAATAAATGATAACAATACAAGGTTAGTTTCTTTGATCTTGTTTTCAAATAAGTGTTTGGTTTATCTATTTACCGTACGGAGGTGGGGGGTTGCACAAATTTAGCACAAAATTATTTCGTTTCTTTAAGTCTTGGGACATATACCTTGATGAAAGAAAGTTTCACCATAAGTTCTGGGACAGGAAAGAAATCGTTAATTATTTTATCGTGTCCCGATATGTACGGTAAATAAGGTGTGTGTGTGTGTGTGTGTGTGTGTGTGTGTGTATATATATATATATATATATATTGGTTATAATAATCCTAGATAAACAATTTGATCAAAGTCTACACTCTACACGTTCAAAAAGGTATTATGATTAATTTAAACATTACTGTACCGTAATCCTTTATTTGATTTATTTTACTCATATGTACCATAGAGCTTTCTACGGGATTTATGACTTCCACATCCCTCGCCCTATTCGATCCCACAGCTTCAATCCACTTTTTTGTGGTCAAGTGGGTCTTTCGGAAAAATAAAGAACCCTTTTGTCCCATCATCACTCTTTTGGTTACATCTATGTGCAACACAGTGCACCATATTTGCTGTACAAAAGCAAGATCATAAGATAAATCACACAGATATTTACGTGGGGAAGCTAAACACTTGAATGACTAGGTTGAATACGTCATATCCGTTTTGGGAACGCGTAAACTACTGATTGTTTACGGAGATTACCGAATAATTTTGTCATTTAAAAAGCGGATTTTTAAGTCTAATTAAACATTTCTATGGTGTGCATACATAGAAAATCCGTTTTATGACTATAATAATATCACACGTTTGTATAATAGAGGAAGCCAGTGACCTTTAAAGATACGTATGATACTAGTAAACAAAAATTATCCTTCAACTAATAAAGATTAGGGAAACATATGTCCAATTCTGCATGCAAATCCAACATATATATATATATATATATATATATATATATATATATATATATATATATATATATATATATATATATATATAATTTCCGATCTATCCTTTAAAGACATGACATAAAGAAAAAAATTGACTTTAATTTTATTTCTTATTGATGCATAATGCTATTACCGTTATCCATCAGTAAACATTATTCAATAATCGATTACCAGTCAAGTACCTCAGGTCAAAGGTAGTGTATGCACAGTTTATCATCATACCTGACCTTAGTGTTGCAGACGACACTTTTATTTGTCATCTGACCGGGTCACTTGATCTGCTGGCATGCTCACACGACCGTACTCCAAAATTACTGTGAGAAAAGCACACATACAACTAGAGAGAGCAAAGAATCCCCCATTAATTCGTGTGCGTCAATATGTTTAAGTTGATTGAATAAGGGTCCTTTATTAGGCATCGAATAGCCCAGCTTACAATAAATTCGTCAAATCGGCGTGAGATATTGTACATGTATAATGTGTCAATTGTTACCACAATAATCGAGTTATGCATTGGAATATGTTACTTTTGAATGCATTTGTTCAATTTTCTATATATCTACTTCTGTGCAAATTGAAAATAATAGCTTTTATTTATTTATTTATTTATTTATTTATTTATTCGCTCGTTCTTTCGTTCAGCACATTCTTCTTTTGCGACATGTTTTGGGACTCGTCAGAATATTGCTTTTTACGCCGTGGAAGATTAACGTCTTGAAGATCGATAATCTATGATGGGAGGCTTGCTTTGCCAAATAATAACGGACGTTGCCAGCTGTGGCGTATGGAAATACAGTCTGTAAAACAGACAGTGAATTCTTTACTATCATTATTGATTGGCTGAATCCGTGTGATTTTTCATTGCCCCGCTTTCTGAAGCCAGTATATGTTACTGTTTGTATCAACAATATGAAAAGATCTATCCAATCCGTAGCCGAATGGATATTGGGGGGAAAAATAGCGGCTGTCTCAAAATCAGTTTGGTTTCGTAGGTTGTAATATTGCGTAGTTATCCTCAAAAGTGTCAAAGACCAGAACACGAGTAAACGTTCACATCGTTACATGGACAATATGGGAGAAGAGAGAAAGTCCTACAAGCTGTTCAACGTTAACATACCGAGTTCATGCAGAGAAACGCCCGCCATCCTACCGCAGTGCAGACTGTAGCTATTACGTTACTGCTGCCATGCAGTGTGAATCTTGCACCCCACCCCAGGATAAGCAAGGTTTAAATGTCAACGTATGGGAGTAAATAAACGAACCTCTATTATGTTGAGAATCGACAGTTGCTGGTCCTCACCTGAGAAAAAGTTATCCAAGGGCATCATTCTTCGAAATTAAATCATGCAAATATCCGACCACAATAATATTCAATCTGGGAATATGAATTTCATGGCATCCATATTAATGCACCGGCATATATCCTCCAGAGAAAAGCCTCTAGATTAAGTAATCATCCCTTAAGACAAATATTCAATAAATGGAATGTAATTTCTTTTGCCACAAACACTGCTGTAAATGTGGTGAATGTCCATGGTGAAAGCATGATACTTTTCTGTGGAAACGTTGTAAACAGTCTTATTCAAATCTAAGCATATGGCACCATAACTAGTCCAGCTGACCGATATGGGTGAACATGTTACATCACACAGAAATTTTTATCAGGCATTCAGTGATGAAAAGTGCCTCTTCGCTAGCCAAGGTTCCAATATGTTAACCATGTCTATACTTTGGCGGATCAATCAGATATTTCAGTGCTTCGGGTCTGTGAAGTTCATTGGATGCAACGGCAGGCCACCGCATCCAATCAAAATCATATTGTTCAAGTTTGAAAATTGTTTCTACATGACCGAGACAAGGGAGCACACAACTGGAATGGACTCATAAATTAACACTTTTCCACGGCGGTCAGTGTTTGTACAAATACGTCCTTTACCTCAAATACACATGTAATTTTCTCTGGTACGTTGTCATAATTCCGATGTTAAACTTACAAAGCATCCTTTTGAAGTCAATTGTCTTCACTATATTTTGCCCATGTATAATACACCGCTGTTGCACGCTATTAGTTGGCATTATATACTAAGGTGTATATAGGGTTAACACATCGGAACGTTGTCAAATTTTACATTGATTCGAATGATAATTGCTCTTTAGATTGTAATTTATAAATAAAATCTACTTTTAAATTTTATTAATAATCAAATTGTCCAATACTCTTCATGTCTGTGACTATGTTTTTCAGCGCAAGAATTGAAGGTGCAGTGTATGAGCCAAAATCGAATCAAATGCGGAAAATTATTTGTTGTTTCTTTTATCTAGGTTTTTCTCTACTCTAAACAAAAGCTTCGCAATAAGTATAATCTCAAATGGACAATAACCAAATACTGAATCAACTTGTTTAATAAATTCGATATCAAATCATTACTGAATCAACTTGTTTAATAAATTCTATATCAAATCATTTGAGACCCTCTGTTTATGTCACCATCCACGACATATCCTACAAAAACCTGCTGCTGCTCCAAATCTTTCGATGGAGTTTCACATGGAGTTTCACATGGGTACATACAACAGATGCCTCTAAGTAGAGACTAAGGCATCATCACAAGCTACGGGTGACATTACGCTACACTACGTTTACCAACCGTGCCTGCCTCTACAAGGTTTTCCGCGTTTCTCATGAATATGCATAAACCGATTTTAACAATCGCTGCAAGCGCGAGTGAAATCTTCGCCATTGTGACCCAACATGATCTATCAGGCTGTTTGAACAGAAAAAAAATCAAACTTTCCTTTTCAAACACTATCTGTAAAGCAAGCAATTTTCATGTATGTGTCCGATATTGTTGCATTATGGAAATAAAGCGGATATCTTCAGACAAACAGCCACGGGTGGCAGAGGATAGTAACAGCTTGTTTCCCGTGGCTTGCGACGATGGGACTAAGGCTGTCATTGAGTTAAGCAGTGTTCGGGCCATTGACGTTAGAGTTAACAATATGCTATAATGTAGTTATTAACCGACCGTTTTATTTTCCAGAATAGTACAGACGGTATAAATAAAATCATTAACTCTCAATTTCTTTTCTGAAAAATATATTTCCACAAGTAGCATTTTATTCTTCTGGTCCTACCTTTCGAATAAATGTAACTTTTTGTTATACATGTTGTTTGGTTTTTTTTTGGTTTTTTTTTTTGTTCTATGCTTATCGGTAACTTTTATTCTTAGTGCTCGTCAAAAACTCCCGTAACGTCCTTCATTGTTATATGATTTGTTGCATATTTATTTGATTAGTAAGTCGACACACATAAGACAGTGAGTCCCTGGGGCTGAAAATATGAGAGCACATAAATATGACGACGTATTCCCTTACATGTTAAACACTATACGATTTATTCCATCAGATCTTGTTATTTTTTTAAAGCAATTTCAAAGCAGAAAATGTACACTATAGATTTGTTATCCTTCTAGATTATGTATGCCTTAATGCCTACCAAAATAATGAAAGTTCATGAGAGAAATCAAAGATAAATATTGAAGTATATAGAAATACACAAAACAAACCCATAAAAGTGTAAAATAAAACAAACTAAATGGTCCACATTGCTAAATTCAGCCTCCCACCTTAACTTCTCTACAATTTACCCAATGGGAATTTGCCCGTAGGAAGTTTTTGAAATTATTTTATAAAGGAAATCTTTATATATAGATATAATAAGACAATGAAAGTATCAACAAGTCTTAATGACAGTAAATATTGATTAGTTGGTTTGAGGTTATAATCTGTAGTAGATTATGAGATATAGGCCAGGTGGACCGCTCAGGTGGCCTAGTAGTTAGAGCGTCCTCCTCGGATGCGGGAGGTCGCGGGTTAGAACCCCAGCCGAGTCATACCAAAGACTTATAAAAGAAGAAACGGTACTTGCAACTGCCTCGCTAGGCTCTCAGCATTAAGAGGTTAGTGTTTGGACTGGTCAGTCTGGTGTCAGGATAATGTGACTGGGTGTGACATCATGCTACATGTTCGCGGCATGATGCCCCAGTGCTAGACATCACTATAAACTGCCACACTGCAGACATCGTAGCGATATCACTGAAAAATTGTTAAAGCTACATTAATAAGCCATATCACACACACACACACACACACACACACACACACGCTGGTCAGAGCTAATCCAAATGAGGAATGGTGGAGTTATCATATCAGACGATTAGGGTGACAGGAACAAGATGACAAAATTTCAGAAATCTTTAGTCGTGAAATTATAAAGATTGATTTTAGGAATGAAGTGTTCTAAATAAGGATAGTGTGTGTGTGTGTGTGTGAGAGAGAGAGAGAGAGAGAGATGATTTGCATGCAGACCGAGTACTGACATTAGTAATATATACAGAAACTCCTTTGATCATTAATTCACTAGTTTGGTAACTGTTTACAAATGAGCCTATGACACGCTCTTTATGTCAACGCCTGGGGGTTTACCTTCACTTATAATGAATATATACTTTAGTTAACCACACGGTGTCAAATATCCATAGTCAATTGCTCTTCTTTTCGACTGCAAATAACGGTAAAGCTTGACAGTCGACATGCAAACGCTCTGTTTGTTTCTACCGACAATCAAACTGCCACGCGACAACAGGGCTGTGTTTAAGTCACGTGATTAAGGTTCGCGCACGTTGGCAGGTGTCTTTGTTACTAGCTGAAACCCATAGTGCCTAAAGGATATCACGCGTTTGGCCACATAAAGTTGATCGATTTTTTTTATTCTTCTTGTATTCATTTGAGGAACGACAAATGGGAAAATAGGAGGATTGTGAGATGTGTCAAACTAAGATCTTAAAATTACCAGATTATCAGTATCCGGAATTAAATGGATGTCACTTGTCACACATAGGAATAAGGAAAAGAAAATTTGGAACAAATATAAAATTAGTCGAAAAGTATACGTGTCCTTGAAACAGGTGTTTGGTGTCACGCGGGATCAGTAATTACCAAAAGTTACTAAGATAATATTTGATTAAGCGTTGTTCTGAAATTGGAAACATAATTAACTTATTGTAACACATTATTTATTTATTTATTTATTTATTTATTTATTTATTTATTTATTGGAAATAGTGAACTTTAGCATAACGTTTATACCGCAAGCAATAATAAATGCAGTATCATACATTGGAATAGTGTACAGAAAAGCAAGAATTTTTAATACTGTCTTCGGTGATTCATATTTAACATATATAAACTGACTGGAAGACATACGGGTGTTGTCTCTCAAAACTAATGCAATACGCATGAAAGACTGGAGTAGCTTTTCTTTCTTTTTCTTTCTCTTGAGATTGCAATAAAAACTTAATCTATTATACACAAGAGAACAAATTGTCGTATAATCAGACTGTACAAAATAAGTCCTCCTTCGCATATTGAAATATTATACAACTGGAAAGAAAACTTTGCGTTTGAAGTGATACTTGGAAAAGCTTTCTGATGTGTCCTTAGTACTGTAAGCATGTAAATTGATCATGTATTGCCATGCAATTTTTATAACAACAATATTAACATCTGGGTGTTTATAGAAGTGCCGATTCTCGTGGCTCGGTGGTTCTTTCCGGGGTTACCCGGTTTCTTCCTCCACCATTAATACTAGCCGCCATGTATAGCCTATCGTGTGCTGGAAAATGGCGTTAAGCCCCACAACAACAACAACAACAACATAGAAGTGCCGATGAATTTGTAGACAGTTCTTCTGTTGTCAAACAAATACACACACACACACACACACACACACACACACACATTATATACACTTTTTGTTGCCGTTGTAGGGTTTAAAGCCATTTTTCAGCACAAGTATAGGCTATACATGGCGGCCAGTATAACTGGTGGAGGAAGAACTCTGGAAAACCCCGGGAAGAACCACCGACCCACAAGAAGCTACTGGCAAGCTTTCTCACGTACCAACGTTAGCTGAGCCTTAGACTCGAACCCACGCAGACAGAGGTTAGACGGCAGTAATTCGAAACGGTGTATATATATCGTACTGATTTTATCAATACACGACAAAAGAAGTTTTAATCACCGTATAATATAATCATTGACTGTTGTTTACGCTTTGGGATTTATAGAATGATTTTGATCACAAAAGTTACAAGTTAAAAACCTCAAAAGATATTTAGATGAAAACTTTCTTCCCATCGCTCCCGTTATATGACGGGCAATTATTTGCCTTTATGTGTGTCCCGGCTGCCAAACAAGAGGTCGCGAGTTCGAAACTCGCGGCGGAATCCGAATAGTTTAATCGTGTGTGTGTGTATATATATATATATATATATATATATATGTTATATATATATATATATATATATATATATATATATACAGATGGGATGTCATATTGGTCGTTATGCGTTATGTTTACATATATATTATCAGCAGCACGTGTCTGTAAATCATCACGTTATGTCATAGCTTGTCAGGGAATATCATCACAGCATTTCAATATCAGATTTGTCGTCTGCCAAGCACGAGAGGTCAAAAGTGGCTGTACGAAAAAGTCTAAAATTAAATGAATAAATTTTGACCGTGGGAACTGGAATTTGTCTAATTCAATGCAGAGGGTCCCGGTACGAGAATTGGCACTATCCACACAGACCGACACGCGAAATAATTTCTCCGGGGAAATTGCTTGGAATGTCTGTCTGAGAACTGTATAATGATTTTGTGATAAAGAGCGCAAGGACCCAAATAGCAAAGCAAATAAAAGGAGATTATCAGATCTCAAAACATGAAAGACGGAATAAGTTCAAACCAAAGAATTGCTAGTAGTCTAGATTCTAATACGAAAGACACATAATATTCGAGACAGTCAATTATTTCTCCATTTCAGATTAATCCAAATGAGATAGGCATCGCTTCATTTGTTACATTGCTATGGTCAGGGCAGTCCAGTTATCGACTATTGTCATGATTATTGCTATTGTCATGATGACGAAGAAGATGGCTATAAAGACACGATGATGATCTTTGTGTTGTCAGTATGAATAACAAGATTTTAGTTAACAGAGTAAAAGAAGCAATTAAAGTAATGGTCTTCTGTGTTTTTCTTTTCTTGGAATTCTAGTAGTTTTAGTAGCAGCAGCAGTAGTAATAGTAGTAGTGGTAGTATCTCATAGACGTATGAGGGTTCTCTTCTAGACTTTGAATGAAAATGTTTGCTTACAAATGATATACTTAAGGATCAACTGATGAGACTCAATAAAATGATCCTCTCCACAGTCATTGAATTTTGAATATTTAAACAACTCATTAAAAAGAAATTTGAATATTCGAACAACACTTTAAAGAGAACTGTTAAAATTCAAGTAACGCATTAAAGCAATGAATTTGGTTATTCTTTAAATCTCGTCTGAAAATAATCTTATTGGCCAATTTTGAAGCGTTTGAAATGCAGGAGAATTGCAAGAAAAAGGAATTTGTCCTGCATATTTATTTTTGTTCATGATGTCCGCTTTCATACGAATTTAGACAATAGTTATATACCATGATATGTAGCCAGTCAGATTATCACACGGATATATCTCTGAAGCGTGGAGGCAATTTGCAAATTACCTCTGCCATTTACACAAATTGTGTCGAATTTCAATTTTTACATATGTAGATAATAATGGTGATAGTTCAGCGATAGCCAAGTAAAACCTTTCACACGGCATTTAGTGTTATACAAACTCTAACCTGCCGGGTTTCTAATTTAAAAGCCCATTAAACAGAAAGCGTAACACTGGAATTATATCAACACTTGGTTTCCCACGACCCTGGCGTGTTTGCCGCCCGCTTTACGCCATCTGATGCAGGCCGGCTGCAGCATTAGGTAGTGCCTCAAATTTTAGACACACAAGATTATGGACACCATTTTCTCAAAACTTTTGTCTGAAAAATACCAATTGGAAATAATACTGTTATGATGATACTATATTTACAATAATTTATGAAGTTTCTAAATTTAGCTTCAACATGTCACACTCACTGTCGTGACTTACTAGCTGTGGCATATATCTCATGTATTGCCGTCCAATGAGCCAACCAGCGTGCGTGTGACCAACAGCTACGGTCAATTAAATTTTGCAGGTGACTATATTAATAGTGCGAAATTAACAAGGCGATGGAGGAGCCAAAGTCACAAATAGACAAAATTGTCATCTCGAGCGGTGTGCGAAAGTATGGCACAGTGTTGCAAACTGCCGCTCCAAAACCGCCAGTATCCGTTCACCTAACGTGTCAGAAAAAATTCGCCTTCCATTCGAAAACGAATGAAACGAAATCTCATTTAAATCGATAGCGATGACGTGATTGATGACCAAATCAAGTCGGAGTAAGTACGCGCACGAGAACTGTACAAGTGTCGCTCGACAGTGCCACAGATTAATGTGGCACTCAGGCTGGATGACGGACGCCCAGGCCAGTGCATTATTGACCTTATATAGTGATGAAATTAATGCAAGCCAGGCGTCATTCGTATATAAGAGAATCCTTGTTATGTTAAATTTTTATTCTTCTTACCGTGATTTTAGGAGCATGTCAGTGATACATTACACATAGGTGCTATTGAAAAAAATGCAATATCGTGTATATACGAATTCTTCTCGTCAGGTATACTAGCTTCACACTTTTAATATATTTTAATATCTAAATTTAAAAAATATTAAACTCCATTTATTTGCACCACTACTACTACTACTACTGTAGACTTTGCTTAATTTCAATCTCTTTTCCCATCTGGTCAAACTCAGCATAGAAAGAACAGAGTGATAAGTTTCTATATCCTCTTATAAAAATGCACGAACATAATGTCATAGAGAGAGAGAGAGAGAGAGAGCCAACGCCATTTCCGTTACACATTTTTTCTGACACGTTAATCCAGTTGTTTCTCTCGTATACTAAGGATATCTTATGATGTGCTTTAATAAGACAGAGAGAAGCAGTGGCGTAGCGAGGGTACTTAGCGCTCGGGGACAAAACATAAACTTGGCGCCCCCTTCGAGTGCATCTGAGATAACGAATAGTTGTATTTTCCTCATTTTGGAGTCCCTGGCACACGGCGCCCGGGGACAACTGTTTCCCCACCCCCCACCCCCGCCCTCCCTAAACTACGCCACTGGAGAGAAGGAATTACTCCAATACGAATGAAATCTGTAGTGTTTAACAGACAAAAGCATGAATCCAATGTGACTGTAATCCTTAATGTTTAACAGGTAAAGGTATGGCTCCAATATGAATGGAATCTTAAGTGTTTGACAGACAAAAATTTAATTTTTGTGGTATTATTGTTTCTGAATAAATACGAATTAATATTTTCATTCACGAGATAATGATTGGAGAATGCGATTTTCATGAGCTGCTTTTTTTTCCTCTCTAAGGTAATCGAGAAACGGATGAGAAACCATATTAATACAAGTATGTCCGAATTAAGAAGTCTCGTACTTGAAAAACATGAGATGTGTACATTTTATTGTTTTAAATATTTTCTAAATATTCTGAATAAGTACTTGAATAATAATGTATAAAAATAAAAATAAAACTATATTACGTTGTAACTGAGACACTTTTGTTCGCTTTATTTTTGTTATCTTTATATTTTATTTGTATATTTAGGGTTCGTCCAAATAAGGGGAGGCAGAAATCCTGCAAATGATGGTGGAGCATCTGCAGTTTCTTTATTCGACAGGTAAGAACAGCAAGAAAGACAATAAGAAGCACAAATTCATGAAATAAATTATTTTTGGGACAAGTTACTTTTTGTTACGTTCTTGCATTTATTTGTTCTTATCACATATTATCTGCCCACTCACCCACCATCCCAAAACGTATAATGACAAAAAGCGGTCTAATAAGGAGGAGAAAGAGAGGAGGGATATTTATTTCTTTTCAAATTTCTCTCCGTCCTTCCTTCTTACTTTCTTTCTTGCTTTAATTGCTAAGGTTCTATTTGTATTATAATCATTTTTATGTACTGACGTGTTGCCCTTTTATTCTAAGTTTTTTATACACGAAATGTTATTATATTTAATATGGATTTAAGCGTTTTCTGTGAACCTTCAAGTGCTTTCAGAGCAAAGAGGGCATGATGAAGGGTTTTCGCGCCATTGACGGTAAATCGACGATTCCTGGCTAATCGAGCTGAACAAATTCTTTGAGATTCAAGAAAGGTTCATCCGCTACTTTTTGAGCTGTTCTTGTTGTTGTGACGATAAATGGTAACATCAAGAGTTCTTGAATTGTTTGAAGTCTACTAACTCCGGAAATGAAACTTGTCAAATTTGTATCTACTGGCATCGATCCAATACACAAAATGGGATGGTGTGAAATTTGCAAATTGACCGCAGTTTGATTTGCATAATTGCGAACTTCCTGCAAACAGCAACCTGTTCAAAACTCTTTTTTTTTTTATATTAGGCTGAAAAAGCGCCGGGTATGAATCACATACGACTATTCTGTTGATGCTCATGTTAGTACCCCGTCCACAAGGTAGGGGTGTTAATATTAGTACTATGGACGGCCCATATGGGTATATGGGAAAGCATCTCAGTATCTTCCCGTGGGTCATTGGTTCTTCCCGGGGTTCTTCCTCCACCAAATATACTGGCAACCATATATATATATATATATATATATATATATATATATATATATATATATATATATATATATACTATCACGTGCCGAAAATGAAGTTAAACCCACAAACCATAAAATGTTTTGAAAAAAGAAACTTTCAATTGTCCATGGTTCAATTGCTTAATACACGAACGAGGCCGACATTAATCGTCTCCTTCTATATGATGCTGATACAAGTCACACCCTCTCCCCGATTATGTGGTTTTTCCTCGTTTGCATGATAATATCATAAAAATGCATGGAGAAAGGAAAGACAAAGTAGACATGTAAGACTTAAATCATGAAGAAAAAACAAACATATAATAAAATGTCTAGTTAAATTTACAACTTTGTCCCAAAGGAAAATTTTCAACAAGTTAGACAATGCATTTTGTAGTAAATATTATTAGATGGATAAATAATAAAATCGTTTAATATATTTAGTTGTAAATGGATGGTCTATTAGACACACTTTTGCATGGATATATCTAGTTGTAAATTGATGGTCTATTAGACACACTTTTGCATTCATATATTTAGTTGTAAATGGATGGTCTATTAGACACACACTTTTACATGGATATATTTAGTTGCAAATGGATTGTCTATTAGACACACTTTTACATGGAGATATATAAAGTTGTAAATTGATGGTCTATTAGACACACACTTTTACATGGATATATTTAGTTGTAAATGGATGGTCTATTATACCCACTTTTATATGGATATATTTAGTTGTAAATGGATTGTCTATTAGACACAATTTTACATGGATATACTTAGTTGTAAATGGATTGTCTATTAGACACACTTTTACATGGATATATTTAGTTGTAAATGGATTGTCTATTAGACACACTTTTACATGGATGTATTTAGTTGTAAATGGATGGTCTATTAGACCCACTTTTACATGGATATATTTAGTTGTAAATGGATGGTCTAATTAGACATACACTTTTGCATGGATATATTTAGTTCTAAATGGATGGTCAATTAAACACATACACTTGCATGGATATAATTAGTTGCATATTTAAAATTTAAATAAGAAATTACAACTCCCCGCCTAATTCATGTCTGTTGTAGAAGTTACATTATCATTTTTCTCTAGCAATATTTTTCCATATATATTCTCTCACTAAAATGGAGCGTGCTGATAACACTGACAAAAAACAAAAAAAACAATATGACACTATTAATATTTACCTGGGGGGGTGGGGGGGTCTAACTTCCTCTTACTACTACGTCTAATACAATCTCTCTCCAACCGTTGTCATTCACAAATTGTAGTGACATACGTTGTATTTTGATAATGGCGTCTTCATTTCAGAGATCAATGGATGTAATTACCCTGATCCACATCCACTTGCCACGAATTATCGTTCTGTTGGCTTTAGAGAGCGTGCTGCTTAGTGGAAGGAATTGATCTACACGATCCAATGAGATTATGTCGTTTGAGTCATCTACATTGTTATTCTGCACAACGAGAAGCCGCTGCAAAGGCCTCATTCCATAATTCACCTTGGGATTATTGCCCTGGCATCAGGAAATAAATTCGGTAACTCCGTTTTATAACAGTGGTCCCATGCCTTGCAGGTCTACATTTCTTCAATCACATTCCACACAATCGGGAACGCACATTACTGTCACGTTCAGTGCATTCTGGGATATCTACTGTGGCATTAGCAACAGTTTTCCTTAGGTCTGTGGGATAGTTCCTAATTTCGTTCTTTCAACAGGAGTCTCACAAATAGCACCTATGCATCTGGATCATCCATAAACACAACTTCAGGTTAGCTCTCTTTCACGAACGACATAACTTCTCTCCCGCCCCAACTGCGTTAACAATTTCCGATGTTCTATGTCCTGCCAAGCAGCAGTAAATTCAATAAATTAGCAATATAACAGCAGTTCGGTGACTCTCATGTCTACAGTGCTGTCGTCACATTACCTTGTTGTGTCATCAAAGGCATGGTATAAAATACAACTTTAAATTAATTGGATAATTGATCATCTCTTCCCTTCATCCCACATGCTTCTCCCGGATACAACATATTTATTATATACTTAAGTGTGAAATATAGAAACTTATTGGCGAAATAATTTTCATATTTATATCAATCCTATTTTTTTCACATGTGAAAAATATATCTTTATTCACATGTGAAAATATAAGATTTCCCATCATGCCGAGCGACCCTTGGTTGTGTGTGCCTGCAACAACATAAACAGAGTACCTTGTGAGGTAGAACAAAATAAAACGAAATTCCTTACATTTCAGACATGACATTAAAGGTCTACTAGAGTGTTATACACACTATATATCAGAATGTTCATTTTTCGCTAAATAACTCAGAAATGTGCATTAAAAATGCATATTTTAACTCACAGAGAAGAAAATGAAGATAATGTGTGCATTTTTCGCTGTTTTACGGAAAACGCTCCGGAAATAGTTGTATACTTCCGGTGATAATAGGATTTCCGGAAGTGACGTACTGTCGGGAAGTCCCTCAAGTTTAGCGTATGTGGTGATGATGGCTGAATTTAGTGATGATTCAAGCGAATTTACGGCAAATTTGTCATGCTCAGTTTTATCGTGTGAGGAAGGTGAACTCCTAGAAGATGGCGAACGTAATGAATCTTAAGAAACTTCTGCTCGCTGAGGTTAGACAGTACCAGTTTAAGCCCGAACGAGACGAGAACGTGGACGAGGACCCTAAAGAGGACATAGGGCATAATGAGGCTGAGTAGCGCTTGGGCTATTCATTCTGGTAATTACTATTATCGTTATGGCAATTATTATTATTATTCTTTCGTTAATATTATTTCAACTTCATAATGAAAAGGGAAGGACACGAATTTAGGCGAAACTTGGATGTCTTCAGAGCAGATTGTCATGTGGGCGTGGTTCATCAACAATTAATGGTGTTAAAAGGTTAAACACTTAAGACTCAGACTGTGAGAGGTGTAGAAATAAATACTTTATTAACTTTATGACAAGTTTTTTTCTTTTAAACGGTGATGAAATGCAGACCCCGAATGTCCTTTGGGTGTGATTGTTTACTACCCTCCACAGACAGTAAAAGTGAAGAATTTTATTAAAAAGAAAAAGTAATCATAGACCTGGTGTATCCAGATGTTCAGCAAGCATATATTTTCTCTGTGGGCCTAGATGTATAATACTAGTGGCAAAGGAAGTATACAGATTTATGGGGGGAAAAAATCTTGAGAATAATAATAATAATAATAATAATAATACATTGCTGATTATTGTTATGTTATTGTGGTACAAAAGGAAGAACAAAAGTCAAACCATGCATCATATATATATATATATATATATATATATATATATATATATCATACTTTAACATGCAAGAACTTCTCATACATTTTACCCACAAGTTTGCAATCTAACACAATAATGAATGATGGAGTGTATTTACCATGTATATTGGTGTACCTGTGGAAATTGCAGCAGTAAAGAAATAGTCGAGAAGTGTAGATGCTGTAAAGAGATTATGATTTTGAATAAGACTGAGGAGGTCAAGGTGGATTGTATCATTGATCATCCAAGATTTCATACAGTTCGCTTGGATGAATATTCCTGGAAGCAGCATACAGTGCCTACATTCAGCAATATGGAAATTGCAAGGAAATCCTGTCCGAGTACATGAACAGTTGTAGGCAAAATATTCTTACAGCGGTTATGGTGCCACTATCAGGGACAATTTTGGGACAAGTGATTGCAAAATACGCATGTGAAAATTATGCTTAAAATTCCTTTTCATAAAATCCCTCCTTTATTAACAAAATGTATCAGTACTATCACTTTACTCGAGTGTGGAATTTTTACCCAAACCTTTCATTTTGATAATAGATCGTGCTAAAATCATCTGTCCATTATCTTGGAAATTCTCATGGAAAATTCTTTAATCCTTTATAATTTCATTTCTTGAACAGATTCTTTACTATGACGTTAAACATATATTGCTGTCTGTTCATGTTCACATTTGATTCATTTAGCTTCCTAAAACTGGTTGTAGTAAAATATAATTTTATGCTAAAGGCATTGACTCTGAAAACATGAAACAAGTAACAGAAAACCGGGATACATGAAATAACATAGCTTTATTCAAGTTTAAAAATTTGCTGTATATTCTATTTTCAGTCACAATAGATACATAGCTGCATAGAGGTGGCAATAACTGTCTATCAAATGACTATGGCTTCCTGACCGCTTCCTCCAGCACTGCCATCAACTCTTCAACTTAGTCTGAAAAAAATTGTTACCCCAGTAATTCAAGAAACTGAAAAATGTCATCCACTGCCTATATTCATACTGACAATTTACCAAAGAGAATTAATGGAATTGGAAACAAGACTTAATTAGTATTCAATTTAACATACATATAAATCATAGTTTAATGAATGAATGAATGAATGAATGAATGAATGAATGAATAATAATAATAATAATAATAATAATAATAATAATTTTTGTTGCGATATGATTTTGAGTATGTACTACAAAAAAGACTGTGTTAGCTTTGTTTTGATTATAATCTTTCATGTTCGAGTTGCTTTGCTTGAGTTAGTTTCTCCCTTCTATGTGTGTATGTACCGGGCCGGGGAGGAGTGGGCTGACTGTGTTCCTAGTGATATGTTCACTGTCCAAATTTAAACATAGAACTGTTATATTACTATATGTGTTTGTATACGAGTTTTATCAAATGGTATAATTCAGTGTAGTAAACATTGCATTATCTACATACCCTTGGCTACATGTCACACATCATAATAGTGTGTGGCTCTCATATTCTCTCTGATCCATTTCTGTATCTGAACATGCCTGTCTGTAATAATAGTGTCCACCTCCACATTGTAGTTCTGCAGTTTTTATGGCTCTAGAAAGTCCCTCTTTCTCCATGTCATAAGTACTCTTCACTTCATTGTTCTGAAGAAAAGAGAAACAAAATGTGTTGAGCAAAATTAACAATACATGTATTTCTTGAAATGTGACATCATCTGTACATAGCTTAAATGTGTCTACCAACATTTTAAAAATGGACTTATGCATAAGTAACACTGAAAAAGTAAGCTCATTTTCTTGCATGAGAGTCATGTATGAATGCTGATAAGTACATGAAAGTTTGCAATGCCTTTGCTCCTTCTTTTTACTTGCTGGACATTTACTTCACAACCTGTGTAGTAGGTGAAATTTTAGATGTGTATTCTGATCATCGTGGTTTTCACTCAGATGAGGATTTCTCATGAATATGTGTATCAATTAAAGTGTATCATTGCTATATAATAACAAGTTTACAAGTGCTTGGTCTACCGAGTTAAATGCTTACATAATCATACTGAGCTTAGTTAATACAATGTTATATGTTTCGTTTGCTGGTTTGTTTTTTCTTAAGTATCCTGTCAGTCTGACATTGAACAGCAATACTGCATGATGGTGTATATAGTCCCTGTAATAAGAGTATGAAAAATGTGTTTCATGCCATTGCAGTAGATATGGTAGTCACACAAGAAGTCTTTTGCATGTCTGAACAATAATTGACAAATGCACCAAACCTTTTTGCTTACTTTTACAACTAAGGGTTGATCATAAAGTTTGAAATATTACCAATACACTGTAGTTTTCCCGCAATAAAAAAAATTACATAATTTAATTATTGACTTATATGCTAGTACAATTTGTGAGGCCTTAGGAATCCATATCAACCATGAAGCTATACAAACTATGTAAACAGGGAATGAATGGAAAGTTGGAAAGTTCACTGTGACATCAAAATGCACCACAGGATATGTCACACCATCTACTGTCTTCGATTCTCTCTAGTGCATTTCCGGGTGCTGGTTCTCAAAACTCTCATTCAGTACCTTATATATATATATATATATATATATATATATATATATATATATATATATATATATATATATAACTAGAGCAGCATAGAAGGTAAAATCTTTACACTGACAGCATTAAAGTATTTTTAAAAATTCCTTTTAACTATGGTTCTGTACATATTGTGAATAATACTACTATACTCTCCACATTGAACGGACATTAGTATTCACACTCACAAGCAATGGGTTGTGGGTTTGACTCTGACCTAGACCGTCATCCATTGACACAGTCGTGTATATTCTGGCAAACAAAGACATTTATTCCCAGTGCCTCAACACGAAGGGGTAATTAGCCTTTACAATTAAACACAAGCAATGCATCAAATATTCACAACATTTTGGCTTTAGCAGAAAACTTGTTTTGTCATTATTATTATTGTTGAACAGGCATGAAATAAGTATGGGAATGCAAATGAATTTTTCGGGTGGGGGGATAATAATGGGAGAGTGGGCAAAACTAAAATCCAAGGGACACACACACACACACACACACACACGTCATGGTAAAGCAGGATTCATTTTTGGGGGTAGTGGTGGGGCTATTATGGTTTGCAAACACCCTCCCACTAAAATCGTCCTCTCCCATTGATCGTTTTTTGTTAGGTATATTTGTGGCGAGGGGTAGGGGCTGACAACCAATAACATAACAAGACAAAGATGTATAAATAGTTTACCCTCGCTAGCTCTTGCTTCTGTACAAGCTTTTCTCTGTCTACATGTTGTTAGCCCTACCGTAACCCTTGGTTTTTGTTGATATGGTGTTCACGGACTCAGTTATCTGGCGAGAAAACACGCTTGGTGCTGCATTTGGCAGGAGTCGTCTGATGGTCGTAATACCAAGTAACTCTTGAATTTTATAGATGGTATCGAAATCGTCGTCTCTCAAATGGTCACTGCAGACTATCTCGCCTGTCACTGGTCGGTTAACGCACGGTACCATCTACTGAACGCAACTAACAACTAAAGTAGAAACGCACATTTCCCTACATCAGGTCACTTTCGCTTTGTTTTACGGAAATTGCCGAGCGCGAAATCGGCTAGGAGCGTTTTTCCTTGTGCGATAAAAAATCGATCTTTTGTGGTCATTATTTTCATTAATGATGAAGTATTTGACATAATACCTTTAAAAATCACATCTAGAAGATTAAATTTATCATATAAAAGAAAGTTGTGTGAGCACACCAGTAGACCTTTAATCTTTGATAATGAAATTTGACCAGACGCCGTTATCGTTTCACTGGAATTATTTCCCTTAACTTCTTGACAACGACAAAAACCCTTGGTAATGCAGTTGCTGAATGGGACATGCGTTGTTTTCAGATGGAGTCAAATAGTTTACAAAATGAAATAAAAATTCATTTACTGAGACAGATTCTGTCAACCCAATCCTACCGCTTTCTTAAGTCATATATATTTATATAATCAGCCTAAGAAAGTGAGGTAAATTTACGAAAACGGGTTGGGGGGGGAGGTGTGCTGAAGAGTGAGTATAATCTTCTAATCTTCAATTATGGAGTAAGTTTGGCATATAATAAAAATAAAATATTCTTTTCCTACGTTGATACCGGATATATTTCATATTGTGGTACCAAAAATTATATATATTGCCATTCGTTAAAATATAATGTTTTTGGTAACACTCATGCGTCTCCCAGATGCAAACGATATATATATATATATATATATATATATATATATATATATATATATATATATATATATATATATATAGTATGTACGCTGTATCTGTGATATACCAAGAGATGTATAAATTTTTCATTAAAAGGAAACGAGGCATACCTTGTTCCCTTTTAATGAAAAATTTATACAACGAGTGGTATGTCATTGATACAGCGTACATACTGTACATATATTTATTTCTATCACGTACAAACACATATATTTGCCCTTTGAACGGAGTTCAAATTTACTACAGGCAGCTGTGTATTGACTGAGTGAATGAACTCCTCACATCCGCGAGTGTGTCCGCCACAAAATGTAGTTCTATGCGTTTTATGGCTATTCACAATCACTTTTGCATATTAATAAGCTGATTGTTTCCTTTTTTAGTTTCTATTTTTCTTCAAATTGATTAAATCAATATAATACACACTTATGATTTAAACATGAAAAATGGTTTAATAATAAAAGTAGAGCACTACAAACACTAGATCAGCTACGCCATTCACATGAACGCCAAGCCATTCACATACCGGCTCATGGAAATTAATGTGGAATAGAAACTAAGCGAAATGACGAACCAATAAGAGGTAATTAAAATATTTTAATATATTTAAAGTTGATCTAAATCATTATTCTACTTTAGTAACAGTACCACCGACCATAAACTCTCTCTCTCTCTCTCTCTCTCTCTCTCTCTCTCTCTCTCTCTCTCACACACACACACACACACACACACACACACACACACACCCTTTTGTCGGTTTGACATAACTTTTACCATAATTCATAAGTCCAGTGATATCGTGGGATGACACAAACGAAAATCCTCTACGTTCATCATTTCGTAGATTTTATCCCATATCTTGCTACGATGGTCCAGAGAGAGGGGGGGGGTGCCTTTGGACATTTTCATATTTAATTAATAATAATCGATTTTAGAACATTATAGTGTGTTTAAGAAACAACAACAAAACATTAAATACATCACAGTATGTGTACTACGTAACCGAGAAATTTACTGTACAAGGTCGACAGGGTTTGCAGCTTTGTATCATTGATAAACACTGTAGATAAATCTCAAGGAAAGTGCACACGTATCGTTACGACGAACCATATTCTTGTAGGTTACTTGGTGTAATTTTTATTTCATGGTTTTAATCCAGCGTAAATTCCCTTTCTCTCTCACTCCAACTTTCTGCGTAGTTTGTCCCTTATGCATGAGAGGGTGGAACAGAAATCAGAAAGGATTGTGATGAAAATGTGTACCATATTAAATTCATTTAGAAAACGAGGATTATTATCACTTTTTATCGTTATTTTCATACGTCACTAATGATTAATGTGAGAAAATTCAGTATTGATCTAGAATCAACTGCAGACGGTCGCTAGAATGTTTATATATGCGTATTATTGCGCCATGGGCGGATCACAATTTAATATACCAATAGTATTGGTCTACCAAATTGCTTTATACCAACACTTAAAATGACATGCCATTTTTAATGTATGTGGTATATACATGAATACAGCATCAAGGCATCAAGTTAGCAATCTTATGAAAGAGTTATAACGTCTCTTCCACTCGAGGTACACTCACATTTTCTATTGTCACTGAGTGTCACATCAGTGTTGTCCCCAAATGATTCTTATCAATGCAGTAATTAAATAAGTGGCATGAAACACTGCTGGCAATTGATAGAGGACAGTGGAACAATGTGTGCAGTTGAGCGTCAGATATAATTCTGAAGAACAAAAACAAATTCAAGTAAGTGCGGTTTAAGAAAATACAATGTCTACATATAGCACTTGTAAATATTTCATGATAGGAGTATTAATATAATCTACTCAAGTGTACACAACTTCAGTATCTGTTTAACAATCTCGATTAAATTCTTGTTTTTCTAGTCAAAATATTTTTCTAAAAAATAACAATTGTGTTCTACATTTCTTTAATTTGTGGGAATCAGTGCGTTGGGCGGATAAGATGGGCTGATGACAGGCGATGTCCAAGATTAAGTTGAATTAAAAGTCTAAGACATGCATTTTTACATTTTAGTGTTTCAGTTCCCTGTCGTTAACAGTCCAAAAGTATGTTTGCATGACACAATGCTAACAACAGAAAGCAATACATGTTCCTAATGTTTTCTTTGAAAGCAAACAAAAAAAAAAAAAAGAAACAACTGGTACATCATCCAATTCGAAGCACGTGTCAATTATTAGCATTGTATCATTCGTATTGCCATCTTAATGAAGTCAATTTGACTACTGTTTGGAATATACCTCACACATGACCTAGGTTCATCAGTAATATGAATTAATTATGTAACACTTTTCATGTATCTTAAACAGGTGGATCCACTTGCACAACCAAGGTGACGGCCATCTCCGGCTGATCCACTATGAAAGATGTATCTTCGCTTCATTCTATCTTGCATGTAGAATAAATAGCCTTCCATTATTGCAGCAGGATCATGCAGCATGATAATTAATAGCCTTCCGTTATTATAGCAGGACCATGCAGCATGATAATTAATAGCCTTTCGTTATTATAGCAGGACCATGCAGCATGATAATTAATAGCCTTCCGTTATTATAGCAAGATCATGCAGCATGATAATTAATAGCCTTCCGTTATTATAGCAAGATCATGCAGCATGATAATTAATAGCCTTCCGTTATTATAGCAAGATCATGCAGCATGATAATTTAATAGCCTTCCGTTATTATAGCAGGACCATGCAGCATGATAATTAATAGCCTTCCGTTATTATAGCAAGATCATGCAGCATGATAATTAATAGCCTTCCGTTATTATAGCAAGACCATGCAGCATGATAATTAATAGCCTTCCGTTATTATAGCAAGATCATGCATCACGAAAATGAATAGCCTTCCGGTATTATAGCAGCACCATGCAACATGAGAATTAATAACCTCCCGTCATTGTAGCAGGAATATGCAACACGAGAATTGATATCCTTCCGTCGTTATAGCAGGACCATGCAACACGAGGATGAATAGCCTTCCATCATTATCGTAGGACCATGCAACATGACAATGAATAGCCTTCCGTCATCATGGCAGGACTATTCAACATGGGAATCAATAGCCTTCTGCCATTATAGTAGGACCATGCAACACGAGAATTAATGACCTGCCATTATAGTAGGACCATGCAACACGAGAATTAATGACCTGTCATTATAGCAGGAACATGAGAATTAATAGCCCTCCTTCATTATAACAGGTATCAGAGCATGATCATTAATAGCCTTCTGACATTATAGCATGACCATGCAGCATGAGAATGAATAGTTTTCCGTCATCAGGACCATACAGCATGAGAATGAATAGCCCTCCGTCATCATAGCAGGACCATGCAACATGAGAATCGATAGCCTACCGAACTATCAGTATCATATATATTTGTATGTGAAGAACATCAAAAGGGTACATGGACTTTTGGTACAAAATCTACATTCATATATATTCATATATGAAGGACATCAAGAGGGTACACGGACTTTTGGTACAGAATCTACATTCATATATATTCGTATGTGAAGAACATCAAAAGGGTACATAGACTTTTTGTACAAAATCTACATTCATATATATTCGTATGTGAAGAACATCAAAAAGGTACATGGACTTTTGGTACAAAATCTACATTCATATATATTCGTATGTGAAGAACATCCAAAAGGTACATGGACTTTTGGTACAAAATCTACATTCATATATTCGTATGTGAAGAACATCCAAAAGGTACATGGACTTTTAGTACAAAATCTACATTCATATATATTCGTATGTGAAGAACATCAAAAAGGTACATGGACTTTTGGTACAAAATCTACATTCATATATATTCGTATGTGAAAGACATCAAAATTGTACATCGACCTTTTGTACAAAATCTACAATCATATATATTCATATACGAAGGATATCAAAAGGGTACATAGACTTTTTGTACAAAATCCACAGTCAAGGTAAACGTATGGACATTCATCTATTAACAATTGTTTGCAAAACTGCAACGATTTTATGACAATTGCTTGAACTTTTGCATCGCGCAAGGAAATTATTGAATGGTTGCAACCTATTGAACAAAGAACCAGTCTGATATCTGGCAAATGACACAGTAACATCACTGAAGAATCTGCACACTACAGATGACATTATTTTATTTTTTAAAATCAGTTTATATGGTTAAAATTTATACTATTATTAGGATGGATAAAAAGACATGTTTTTTGTTGTCACAGTTGCTGAAAGCCATGCACGTGTCGATGATTCTCGATATTTCCAAGACCAAACAGGACAGGAAATTACAACCCTTTTGAAAGCCAAACACTATCTCACCGCTTTGAAAAAGAAAGAAACTGAGATTGCCCCTCCAAATTATAAGTGTCATGTAAGCGGAAAAAATTATTAAAATAGTTGCGATTTTCATTTCATTTGTTTTTAGTACTGAATAAGAAAATTGTGCAAGGCATGTCAAAAGCTGCCTCACAAAGCTTCACTCAGTCGTTTATTTAAAAAAATCATATATGCAATGTCTTCCGTGCCCTATTACCAACCAAATATCAAACATACAAATTATAAAAAGCCAAAGTTATGTACAAATGTCTGTACAATATACCAATGATACCAACAGATGAATATTGCCTGTCACAGAAACACAAACTCAACTTTTCATTCAAATATATTTTCTTCTTTGTTGACTAGCCCTGCGTGATGATCATTATCATCATCCAATCAAAAAAAAAAAAGGAGTAACAAATATAACTTCTTTTGTAATTGGTGGATCACAATTTTGAAACTCAGATTCAAGTTTAAGAGGCATATGGTCTCCTGGCCAGGTCCCTTAATTGTTGTCCCGTATAGGAACATTTAGTATCATCGACAGATGAATGCGCGTGCTTTCTGCACGTGTACAGCTCTCGGCCACTGCACAAACAAAAACATCCATTTCCGATTTCCAATTATTACATCTGGGACCATTTTTCGACTTCGATTATAATTGATCAAATCATGATTATACCTAAATAATATTAAACGCTCAAAATTTATCTGTAGACACGTCTAGAACCGAAGATACATTCGCGTCTAACACGTGTCCAAACAAAACTTGCGCATTGCATTCGAAGTGACCTCTAATTCATTGCTGTATAATATGATAATTAACAAGTGAAAGGCTTGGAGCATCTGTCACATATAAACATCTGAGAATCATTCAACGTTTGTATCTTTATATAAGAGGATTTAAATCAAGGTGACAAATTTATTCATATAACCGAGCTCAAAACAGTCAAAAGACAAAAGGAATTCTGAGTAATTTCACCCACGCACGTAGCGCCTGACTGATTCATGATAGTTTCCAAAAGAGGCATGACCACAATCCATTTCTTCCAATTTAAAACCTGGTTATTAATACATTTGACTAATACCATGCCATGAATTGGTATAAATAGTGTTTTTCAGTGTATGGGTAGTAGAATTGGTATAAATAGTGTTATTCAGTGGGTGGGTGGTAGAATTGATAGAAATAGTGTTATTCAGTGGGTGGGTGGTAGAATTGATAGAAATAGTGTTATTCAGTATGAGTGTTGTAGAGAAGCAACTTTCTCCAGAGACAAGAGTACATTACGTGTAAGATGCTTTATTCTCCGCATCGTCCATAACGTCCGCTAACATTAAGAAAGCCTGAAACAGGTCTTAATGTCCGCTAACATTAAGGAACGTCTTGAAGAGGCCTTACTGTCCGCTAACATTAAGGAACGTCTGAAAGAGGCCTTAATTTCCACAAAGTACAAAATGTCACCAAACAGAAGAGGTTCGCCTGTAACGTTATACAAATATTAACATAACATCTATTCAGTTATTTACAAAATAAAAATCTAATTATTATATATAATTAAGCATTTTGTATCCAACAGTTCATCAATCTAGTATAGATAAATAAATGTAGCTCGTACCTCTTTAGCATTTCTCCATTCTTTCTTTCTTTATATCCTCTTATCGTCGTTTCTTCCTTCCCTCCTTTCGGTCATTCTTTCTTTTATCCTTCTTTCTCTCTTGTGGAACTAATTATAGCACTCTCACGCAGAAGGTCCAGAGGAATTTCAAAATGAAAGTAGACATCAGAAATTTAAAGAAAAAATAAAGAAAGACAGTAAGAAAGAAAATATGGGGAAAATGAATGAATGCAGTACTGAATGAGTGAAATTAACAAATATGGTATTAAAAAGATTTTAAAACATTGATTGATTATTTATTTATTTATTTATTTATTTATTTATTTATTTGTATGGCTGTCAAGTTATTCACAAAATATAATTAATGCATATCCCTTTGAAGAGGAAGATTGCTAAATAATGGAATGGCTATTCTCTTTAAGTATTTAATTTATTTAGATGACCCTTTTACGGACATTAAAAACTCAGTCGACAATTTTCGTATATTGCGTTTATCAAGAATTAAAAGGGCAACAATGCCTCCCACAGTTAGCATTTGTTTAATTAAATTTGCGTCAGAATAATAGACATATGTCCTCAAATTTCCGCGATGTACTAAATATTCCTGTAGGATTACAACATTAGCCAAGAAAAACATTACAATTTTAAAAACTAGCCACAAACCCATCAAAAATAAAAGTGGCTTTTCGAAAAAGAATTTTGGTATGCAAATTTCCGCTGAAAGGACTGATATTTCAATCACAGAGAGGAACTTAAATATAGTTCATACTGAGTCTTCCGTCAAAGTCCCCATAATGTGTACTATTATAAGTCCTCTGTTGCTGATGTCCACAAGAGTTGCAGGTATACAAAACGTATTTTTAGATATTATCCTGCAATAATAGAACAGCAACATTGCACTTATTTTAAATTTTTAACAAAACTTCTATGAAATTTAAAATAATTAGCAAGTCATCATACGAATGAAATAATAAATAGATGTACATGCATACAGACAGACAAGAGTCTAGTCAAAAATATGTTTCCGCTATTAACATTGGCGCTACTTTATAAACAGTTTGGGTCTTGTATAGGTGTCAGGGTCTTATCAAATTACTGATATCTTCATCAGTTGATAATAGCATGTCACCCTCTGAGGCAAATTAGAACGCCATTTTGGCCGGTGAGTCCCCAATAACGCCGATGGAGATAAAGTCCCTGTCGGCAATTACAAGCCAGGAAATTATGATATTTATCCCATCTGGTGCCACACAATATCTTAAAGATGCTAATTTTCCTTTCAAGATATTTCCGATTCTGTGTTTCACTTGTAAACAAAATCCATTACGTACATGTAGAATGTGTTTATAGACCACTCATAGCAGTGTAACTTCCGTTAGAAGACTTTAAAAAGTGGATATTACTTTTCTTGGATATTGCTTTTCTTGGATATTACTTTTCTTGGATAGAGTGATCGATTTTGTGAAGACGGTTATTACCTTGATTCCCTATGATTTCATGTAAAACATGCGTCCATGTTCAGATATTTGACCTTTGTCAATTATTTGGAAGCAGAACAAGAGATATAATTCAGCATGGGTTCCGGAGTTCCGCCAAGCTGGTACAGTTTCTGGGGAAATGGATGTTTTAACTTTTTCAACTTCCATTTTTTAAACAGAAGTATGCTAGAGTACAGGGTTAGTGGTTTCCGATCCTGGTTGTGACAGGTTATCCAAAAGTTCACCAGCGCAAAGTCTACATATTCTCGTAGGCGTCAGAAATACTGGAATGAATTGTTGGAATTTGTATAGTCTTGGAATAAACTTTAATTTGCATATATGCTGTATCTATAAATCCTTACTTTGAATTGTGGATGAAAACTTATATATGTTTATAAATCAAATTTATCTTTTAAGCTCTTTTGAATTTTAAATTTACTTTATAGGCAATTGATGAAAACGGATAAGGAGTTTTGTTCTTCCTTTTTTAAATTTACTTCAGTTGTGCTGATTAGTTCATTTCTTCATGCATGTATTTATATTATCCACTCATACATTACCATATCTTGGACGGGTTCCTTTTTATCGTTCTGACACTCCATTTTTAATCCTAACATTACGTCAAAAGAGAAATCAGTCCATGTTTTAATATCAAGTATTTTTATCTTCGTTTTATTACTTATATATTTTGCATTTGTGACATTGAGACAAGCCATTAGGATAAATCCAAACAAAATAATTTACATAATACCCTGGTTACAAATTAGAAACCAGGTGCAGTGGGATTAATGTTTTCCATGGCATATTGCACCGGATCCGTTATTATTTTGTCCGTTGCTGACGATGCCTTCGTGCCAGTGGGTGTCAACAAGCTCTGGACTTAATTTGCGGGGATTTTCTCTTTGTGGTAACAAATTCCTTCAATATGGCCTCTACGGGTTTTTACAATCATGTCAAATCTATACGAGTTGGTAGTATACGCTGAAATATAAGCCATCATGCCAAATCTATCCGAGTTGATAGTATACGCTGTAATAAAAGCCGTCATGCCAAATCTATACGAGTTGATAGTATACGCTGTAATATAAGCCGTCATGCCAAATCTATACGAGTTGATAGTATACGCTGTAATATAAGCCGTCATGCCAAATATATACGAGTTGATAGCATGAGCTGTAATATAAGCCGTCATGCCAAATCTATACGAGTTGATAGTATACGCTGTAATATAAGCCGTCATGCCAAATCTATACGAGTTGATAGTATACGCTGTAATATAAGCTGTCATGCCAAATCTATACGAGTTGATAGTATACGCTGTAATATAAGCCGTCATGCCAAATCTATACGAGTTGATAGTATACGCTGTAATATAAGCCGTCATGCCAAATATATACGAGTTGATAGCATGAGCTGTAATATAAGCCGTCATGCCAAATCTATACGAGTTGATAGTATCCGCTGTAATATAAGCCGTCATGCCAAATCTATACGAGTTGATAGTATCCGCTGTAATATAAGCCGTCATGCCAAATCTATACGAGTTGATAGTATACGCTGTAATATAAGCCGTCATGCCAAATCTATACGAGTTGATAGTATACGCTGTAATATAAGCCGTCATGCCAAATATATACGAGTTGATAGCATGAGCTGTAATATAAGCCGTCATGCCAAATCTATACGAGTTGATAGTATACGCTGTAATATAAGCCGTCATGCCAAATCTATACGAGTTGATAGTATACGCTGTAATATAAGCCGTCATGCCAAATCTATACGAGTTGATAGTATACGCTGTAATATAAGCCGTCATGCCAAATCTATACGAGTTGATAGTATACGCTGTAATATAAGCCATCATGCCAAATCTATATGAGTTGATAGTATACGCTGTAACATAAGCAGTCCTGTGATAGGCTCCCCAATCTGTTCAGTAATTTCAGAATAATGAAATGGAAAATCGTTTTAATCGTAATTGTACTATAATTTAAATTTCCTACATAAAATTCAAAACATGTAAGCCTTTCTCCTTTAATATAATGAGTGAGTCATTCACCTACGTAAATTAGAGAAAGCCCTGTCCACCATCTGCTTCTATAAAACTTGCGAAATAGTATCTTCTTATTGGAAGAAACATTAAAAGCAACCTTTCTAATACATTAGTCTTGCCTTTGCAAAAGTTTTTAATTGGGAGTGGAGGTTGGGTGGAGTTTGTCGGCAAACATTAATTTATCATGAGATAAATAGGGCAGGGTACTAGGATACTGTTTTGTACTAAGGTCTATTCGCTCTTCTTACATTACAGTACGTTTTATGGCCATATGACTTTCATGAGTACGGCAAAAACTGTACATTGTTATTAATTCTAAATGAGAGGAGTACCAAGATTACATTAAGGTAACTATGCAATGTACTTAACTGTAATTAATTCTAACTGATAGAAGTACCAAGATTACAGTATAGTAACTATACAATGTACTTAATTGTAATTAATTCTAACTAGTAGGAGTACCAAGATTACATTAAGGTAACTATACAATGTACTTAATTGTAATTAATTCTAACTGATAGGAGTACCAAGATTACAGTATAGTAACTATACAATGTACTTAACTGTAATTAATTCTAACTAATAGGAGTACCAAGATTACATTATAGTAACTATACAGTGTACTTAATTGTAATTAATTCTGAGAGAGTACAGAAGTTACATTATGGTAACTATACATTGATATTAATTCTAATTGATAGGTTATACCAATCGATCTATAAACCGCTCCGGTGGCCAAGTGGTTAGAGCGTCCGCCTCGGATGCGGGACGTCGCGGGTTCGAAACCCGGCCGAGTCATAACAGAGACCTTTTTAAAAAAGGTACTAACAGCTGCCTCGCTAGGCGCTCAGCATTAAGAGGTTAGTGTTAGGACTGGTCGGCCTGGTGTCAGGATAATGTGACTGGGTGGGACATCATGCCACATGTCTGCGGCATGATGCCCCAGTGCTAGACATCACTATAAACTGTCACACTGCAGACATCTTGGCGATATGACTGAAAAATTATTAAAGCTACGTTAAAAATCTAAATCACACACACACACACACACACACACACACCAACCGAGTTACCGCGGCTCTCTAGAGAGAAATCGTAATAAGATAAAGCTGCAATATTACAGAAAGACCAGACAAATTTCGAAAGATATTTGTACTATTATTCTAAACTGAGAAATAAAATTCCGTATTTCAAGAGAACTGCCAAGAAAATCGGTTCAAGTCGCACCGACAATTCCGTGATGCATTTTGTCATGGACTATGTGTAATTTATCCATACAGCCTGCAAAAATGTGTAAATACCAGACACATTTATAATGTGTAATACCAGACACATTTACAATGTGTAAATACCAGACAGATTTATAATGTGTAATACCAGACACATTTATAGTGTGATAATACCAGACACATTTATAATGTGTAATACCAGACACATTTATAATGTGATAATACCAGACACATTTATAATGTATAATGCTAGACACATTTACAATGTGTAATACCAGACACATTTATAATGTATAATGCTAGACACATTTACAATGTGTAATACCAGACACATTTATAATGTATAATGCTAGACACATTTACAATGTGTAATGCCAGACACATTTATAATGTATAATGCTAGACACATTTACCATGTGTAATACCAGACACATTTATAATGTGTAATACCAGACACATTTATAATGTGATAATACCAGACACATTTATAATGTATAATGCTAGACACATTTACCATGTGTAATACCAGACGCATTTATAATGTGTAATACCAGACACATTTATAATGTATAATACCAGACACATTTATAATGTGATAATACCAGACACATTTATAATGTATAATGCTAGACACATTTACAATGTGTAATACCAGACACATTTATAATGTGATAATATCAGACATATTTATAATGTATAATGCTAGACACATTTACAATGTGTAATACCAGACACATTTATAATGTGATAATATCAGACACATTTATAATGTATAATGCTAGACACATTTACAATGTGTAATGCCAGACACATTTATAATGTGTAATGCTAGACACATTTACAATGTGTAATACCAGACACATTTATAATGTATAATGCTAGACACATTTACAATGTGTAATACCAGACACATTTATAATGTATAATGCTAGACACATTTACAATGTGTAATACCAGACACATTTATAATGTATAATGCTAGACACATTTA